>OENT01001493.1:0-42084 GCA_900239685.1 Rotaria macrura
ACTGTTAGACTAATACTTTGATTTTGATAATCACAATTTTTTCCATAATAACTCGGTGAAAAAAGTCTAAATAATTCATAATTCTGATAGATCATTCGACTATGGATCGAGAGTCCTCTATGTAGGGTCCCGCGGCAACGGGAACCAAGAAAAGTCGTTCTTGCGGAACCCTGCCTCTAAGACATCTCCATGCATCTTCTGAGCTTAAAATGGCTGCTTTCTTTTTACTTAGTCGAGGTTTCATCTTGATTAATTCTGCAAATGGCACTAAATCATTGATCGCATGTATTGAAAAGTTGGGCAGATTATGTACTATTAAGTGTTCCCATTATGATAATGTTTAAAAGCATTACATATAAAACTTTCAACATCTGTTACATTGAAAGTTCTGCACAAAAAAAAGGTGAATCAAGCAAAACATACACACATATATACGTATACACATGCATTTGTTTTATATATAACTGCCAGCAGCTACCGGGATTACTTTTTTGGGGACTTATTGGGACTTATAAATAAGTCCCTAAGCATAATGGGATAGATCCCAAATAGCTCCCGAGTGAATATATGATATGTGTGAGAGCATGTGTGCAGGTGTGAGAGAAAGTGTCAGTGCATTCCTGTTAGTGTGGGTGCCACTTTGTTGATATATCATCAAAATAAATAAATCCTCAAAAGAGAAATAAATCCCGTAGAAAAATTAACCCCGAACATATAAGTCCCGGTACACCCACACCCACACCCGTATGAACAACCACACCCATCCACACCAACAACCGCACCCACCACCACTGACCACCAAGGCAACAAACACCCAAACCAACAAGCACAAACACACCCGCTGCGACTTCCACACCCGCACTGAAAACCACACCGAAGAACACCCAGACCCTTACCGACTCCCAAACCCGCATCGACACCCACAACTATCCACACCCACATCCACACCCTCACCAACACCCACACGCTTAAGAACACCCACANACACCCAAACCAACAAGCACAAACACACCCGCATCGACAGCCTCACCCATGAACACCGTCACCCTCACCCACACTCACATACCCACCCACACCCGCACAACCACCAACACCGACGCCATCACCCACCCACACCCTCATCAACACTCACATCCATACCCATTCACACCGACATCCACACGAGCACCCGTACCCACCCACACTGCCCGCCAAACCAGCACACACCCACACACACAGCGACATACCCACCCACACCCACAGCGACATACCCACCCACACTCACACCCACACCGACATACTCACCCACACCCGCACAACCACCACACCGACACTCACGCAATCACCCACCCGTACCCGCACCCACACCCACACCCAGACCCCGCATTCGCTGAAAATTAAAAAGGGGCCAAACAAAACCGTCTAGGTTTCGCGTGCTCGCTCGAAACCCAAAACGGTTTTTGAAAATAGTACGAAATCAAAAACAGTTTGTCAAAATACGACGAAACCTAAACAAGATTTGATTTTTGCAATGAAATCGAAACCTTTCTGGGTTTAGCACAGCTATTTAGGAACTGTTTTAAAGTTTAGATTTTCCATCAAAATATTTCTATATAGTACCTTTTCTCCCCAGTGTATAGAAATATAGGATTAGATATAGAAATAAAGGGTTGAGGCCAGAGCTCGGACGAAAGTATTTGTTCTTGTTCTTTTTGTACTTTTGTACTTTTTCAGGTAAAATTTTAAGCACCAAGTACTTTTGGAAGCACATGTACAAGTGTCAAGTCCTTTTTTTCAAAGTACAAACACAGGGGCAAGCATACTTGTTCAAAGACAAGCTAAAGCACAAGTGACCACATTTTTCAAAGTATAAGTGAAAGTACAAATACATTTTTTAAACCACAATGAAAATAATTCTACAGGCTGTACTTGTACTTTTCGTGGCTCTAGATAGAGATATGTGTAAGCGTTTTGTTATAGAAATAAGTGATTAAGGATAGACACGTGTTTAGGGATATGTGTTAGTCGATAGAATGAGCTGTGAGAATATCAAAAGAGATTGCTGTAAAAATTTCTAGGGCCAAATAGTTAGAAATATCTACATAAGATAGTCGTTAAGACTCGAATTGTCAGACACATTTTTACGTATATTGGAATAGGTGTTCAAGCAGATTTGCATAAATGAAGTAATAGCGTTTGAATTTAGTCGAAAGCTGTAAAGCAAAACCCATTTTACACGAATATGCAGAATGGTCTCTACGAAATCTTATTCGTGCGGAACCTCAAAGGATTTCGATTTCGTTGCAAAAGTCGAAACCTTGAAAAGTTTGGTGTGGAACCTTTTTTCAGCGTGGACAGATGTGCGAGAAGAGCAAAATGTAGGCCAGTGTTATTCAGCATTAATACACTTCATCTTGTTTTGAAATTAGGTTTCCTTGAGCATTGAAATCTGTGCTAATGTTCGTCAAGGTTTCATCAACAAAAGGCAGAAAACACAGGAGTTTCATCCAACACCATCCAGCGGCAAAAAGTTTTGATGCCAAGTGAAATCCGGTAGCAGCTACGAGTGTATAGCCCAGGCTCATATGAGCGTACGGGAGCGTGACCGCTTCTTATGCATGGAATTTGAAATTGTCTCGGATCATTTTTGTCAACTTTATTCCTGGAAAAGTGAAACTTACCATTTTTGAGATTGAGGTACGCTGAAATACCATGAAAACCTTTCTTTAAGACTTATGTGGCAAATCATATTTGCTGGTACACTCAGACATCCTGATTTGGGATATCATAACGAGAATTCTCAAAACTCTTCCACCACTGAAATAGTCCGAGCCACCCTAAACATCCTTTTTTCATTATTGGTTACCTCGTCGAATTCTCATTCCCTAAAATTTTGTGGAACACATCTTTTCTGAACGAAAATATCGAGTTCTATACAAATCTGAACTTTTGATGCCAAAAATTTCTAACACTTGAAAAGAAATGACCAGTCTATTACAGGAGTCAATCCTTACTTTTCAATATATAGATTTTTTCTCAATGATCTTTGTGAGAAACCATTCTTCTACAGCATGAAAGGACGGGGCGGTTTGATAGCAAACCTGCCCTATAAAACATTTTTGGTTCAAAACCCCAACTATCGTATATAGGATGAAAGAGCTCGGCGAACTGAGCAAATTTTGTGAAGGAACCTGGTCCTTTAAGTGCTACGGTGATGAGTTATAGCCGAGCCAACATCTAAAATTGTCCAAAATTAGCAAGTTGGCTCGACCATAACTCTTCACAGTAGGAATTAAAGGACCAAGCTCAGTCACAAAATATTTTCAGTTCGCCGAGCTCTTTCATCTTATATACGATAGTTGGGGTTTTGAACCAAAATTTTTCTATAGGGTCGATTAGCTAAAAAACCATCCCCCGTCCTTGAATTTGATTAAAAATCACATGCTTTTTCTTGTTTTTTAATCAATTTCAATAATCTATTCGCATGCTACATTCTTCATTTTTAGAGTTTTTCCATAACTTTGATCAAGTTAGCAGTGTAATGTAAAGAATCGTTTCATGAAAAAAAAGGTTAGTGAAGAATATAAAACCAGTTTTGGATTAAATTTTTATTCCTCTCATAATGCTTCTTTTCAATGAGAAATAAAAAACAAGAAATATTGCGTGCTAAAAAGCGTGTCGGTCTGTTTTAAATGTTATTACCGACACTTGTGAGCCTCTCGTTACTTTGTTTTATCCTTCGAGTATCACGTAGGATAAATTCTACTAAAACCTTCGGGGAAAGATATCTGCCTTCCGATAGAGAGTTCACTTTAAAAAAGGGCTTACCCTTACTTGTTAAATATAATTAGGATAGGTGTAAATGAGGGACGGTAACAGTATTAGTAATGATGCTGTTATTCGTAAATGATAACAATAATAATAATGATAATCGTTTTATTCGGAGAGATGATAACAACTGATGAAGATGAAAGAAAAACAACAACTGGTGGTCTTATGCACCGGGATAGAGAGAGAGAGAAAACAAGTCGGCCAATAACCGACTGATCAAAGAGGAGCATCACAGAGGATTAATATAACTCACATCACAGTGACAAGTTTAGTGTCAATGAGCACCATCTGTTGATGCTAGCAACACTCACCTTTGATTGTATGGATTTTTCTTTTCCTTCATTATTGAAACATTTCTCAGATGTTGCTCTTTTCTCCTTGTTCTTATTGTCAAATAAATACAATAAATAATTTTATATTTTCATTCCTGACGATGTGTTTCAGGTAACGACACGAAAGCTCGAATCAACCATCTTTTGTTTCTTTTCGAAAAAAATATTTTATAAAATGTTATTTACAGCAGTTATCTCTTTCTTTTCTTGTCTATTCTGTACTGCTCTATCTTCTGCATTTTTCTCAGTAGAGGGTGGGCAACGCCAATGTTGCGTTACTTTGTTTAATACTGTTTACTTGTTTGATTGATTATAAATATAAATAGTATTCGTAATTATATTTTCTAATTCAAACAAACACAGTAAAAATTAGTTGTGTATTTCCAATACATAGTGCCGTTCAAAGGCTAACACTTCAAGCACGGTATCATGTTAATATTAAATAATCTGTAATTACGATCGTAATAGAAAAGTGGAACGTGCTACTTCGAATAGATCCCCCCACTCGTAGATATCAATAGTTGCGCGACAATTGACAAATCTGACAGGATCTTCAAACACGTTGCCGAATACACTCACCGACAAAAAGAGAAAAACAAAAGAATCGCAGAAAAAAAATGTTCTCAACGTTAATGAAGCCTTCCCAAGCCCAAGCCGACCCGCCTGATGATCTCCTGTGTCCGATTACGCTGTTACTCTTTCAAGACCCAGTAGTGTGCGAAGACGGCTTCACGTACGATCGAAAGGAAATTACTCGGTGGCTACAAAATGGTGGTAAGAGCCCTATGACAAATCTGCCCCTTGAGCAGAGAATTGTCTCAAATCAGAACATGAAGAGCCGTGTTTTGGAATGGAAAGAGAAACATGCGTCGTCCGTGGCGATGCCATCATCGTTTCCGTCTCACGACGCCCTTTACGTCATCAGAAACCCTGAATTGGATCAGCTACGCTCGATGATTCACCGTTCTCTGCGTCACTTGAGCGGACAGTATCAGGTCGTTCGCATTGAACGAAACGTCAATGAACGTTTGTGGAAGTCCTACGCGGCAAAGCGGAAGACTATGACTGATAAAGGTTTTCCGATTCACGAATCCTATGGATTCCACGGATGTTCTTCAATCGCTAGTCTGGACGCGATTCTTGAACGAAACTTCGACCTCAACTTGAGTCAAGGGGGCCCTTGCGGAAAGGGCGTCTACATTAGCAGTGCCATCGTTTACCCTATACAAGCGAACAAGATCACATGGACCGACGAAGAAAAAACGCAGTGCAAGATTGTCGCAGCCAGGGTAGTATTAGGGAACTGTGTTGTAGGAACTAAAGATCTGGAGCATGCTCCCAATGGTGCGCACTCCTCGTTTACATTGGCAATGGGTGGGCATGTTTTCTGCGTCTACGATGCTGCTCAGATCTACCCAGAATTAGTGGTGCACCTAAAGGCGGTTCCCATCTTAGAGGGGGCTAACGTTGCAAAGTGGAAGGTAGCTGCAACTGAAGCTCTGGCAAAAGTTGGATCCACAGAAATGTCCGAAGCAGCTCTTAGCAACCCGCTTATCGAATTCTACGAATCACCTGAACATCCATGCGAATTCCAACTGAACGAGGCCGAGAAGCGAAAGGGCACAATCGTTGGGAAGGGCGAAGATGAAAAGATAGCCGTGTTTCGTCATAATGGAATATGGGTCTCTGGTAAAGTTCAGGAAGAGGGAGACATTGTTTTCCTTGACAGAGCTGTAGTGTTTCCGGACGAAAGGGTTCCCATTGCATTCCATTGGAAAGGGCAGGGTATCTGCTTCAGAGCTCCGCATCTCTCCACCCCACTCATGGAGATATTGGCGAAGGACATTGAAGGCCTTACCGCGAAGAAGCGAGGAGTGAAAACGACGTTCCTTTCTGTTTTTTCGACGTACAGGCTGTACGGTGTAGCGATGTTTTTTATCGGAGGTGCTGTTCGTCATGCGCTCATGGAAGATTTCAAGGGTATCAACGACATTGATGTTACCTATGGACAGCGCCCTGAAATTATGAAAAATATTGCTACAGAGGTAGGATTCGAACCGGTTGAAATAGTGGGAGGCATCAAAACACAATGGGGCACTGGGAAGTTCGTGATGGAGGGGAACCCGATACAGTCCTGCATCATAAGCTGGACCTCTTCCTTCACCGCGCATGAAGGCAAACATCGCGTCGTCTCCAACGACCTCGTGGAAAACTTGATGGCGATGGATTTTACTTGCAATTCGGTGGCGTTTGACCCTGTGCAAGACGTGTTTGTTGATTCGTCAGGGTACGGACTGTACGACATCCAGAAGAAACTTCTTCGCGCCACTGTGGATCGGGAGAAATGGGACCTTTGGTACTCTCAAAACAAGCGCAAGCCCTTCCGCTACTGGAAGATGAGGATGTTGAATTACAGTGCCTCCTGCGATGAGCTTCATGACTTCATGTGTCAGAAGACAGTGGAATCTCTAGAGGACGGTACAGAAGGGGGTGCGGAGAGACTGCTGAACGTGATTTGCAAGGTGAAGCGGTACCGATCAAAAGTGCTTCCACAGTTCAAGAGGCTGTTTTGCCAAGAGATGGAAGAAGCGGAAAGTCGGCAAGTTATAGAAAGAGGTGCTACCGAGCGTGTATGGAAAGCGATCGCAGAGGCATATCAGCAAAACCAATAAAAGCACATGAAACTGAAAACAGACCAATCTATGTTTTCAAGAAAAAACAAATCAATCTGCAGATTCTTAACATTTGCTTTTCAGCAACCGATTTTGAAGTTGAAAATAATTCAAAATGTTTGAATAATTTTAATAAAAGAAACGCACAGTCAATTCTCAGACGAGTTACGTGCTATTTTTTTTAAAGAATGAAACACTCATCAGGGCTCTACATTAAAATTTAGAGCCAAGTCAAAAAACACAGTTTAGTTTAGAATCAAAAAAAGCATATCAAGATTAGAATGAGGGTAACAAGTTAGAAAGGGTGTCGGCGCGAGGGCGGGTCTCGAGGAGTTTGGGTGTGGCTGTGGCTGTATGTGAGGGTGGGGGTGTGGGTGGCGGTCTACATCTCTGTGTGTGGATGGTTTTTCTCATCTGCGTGTAGATGTTCTTCATCACATCTGGGTATGGGTATGAGTGGGTGTCAGGATGTGGTTGATAATAGTCTCTCTCTCTATACAGAGCCACGACGAACACCTACCATCACATGCTCACCCAGATCCGTGTACACACAAACCAGAGTGACACCAATATGGCCACACCCAATGCTCACCGTCTCGTACACCCACCCACTCCTTTCGTGTTAAGATCTATCTGGAAAGCTGCATGTGAACGTTGGAAAAGTCGTCTGGGTGAATCTTACCAGGTTGCAGGAAAAACCTAGGAAATCTGGCAGTAAATAGCAAATTTCCGAGGCACCAGAGCTTTAAATGGATCTCAAAATGACTCCATTCGATAGAGCTCGTTGAAATCTACTTGGAATCCTGTATGAGAACGTTGGTAAGGTGTTCTGGGCGAATCGTGCCACTTCCTACGAAAATTGACTTTTTTTGCTGTTTTTTAACTGGTATTTGGGGTTTTTTGCGGATCCGAAAGTCTTTTTTTCGAGTTTTGACACTTGCATCGGATAGAGCGTGTCGAGTTCTACATGGAAAGGGGTTGAACTCAGTTGGAAAGGTGTTTGGGGCGAATCGTGCCACGAAATACTCGAATCTGGGCCTAAGATATCCTACGTAAAAGCAGATTGAAGTCGAAAGCAAGAAGTTCAACACTCAAGCAAAATCAATCTATGGTAACTGACGTCGCAGACGTTTGATTGATTGAACAAATTGTTTCTTGTACACTTCTGACGGTAAAACAAATATAATAAACGTAATTGCTGAAGGAATAAATGAAATGAAATAACCACTTAGAAATAGCCATGGATTTCGAGTAGATTTCATACATTCGGATAAGAAAGAAATGATTAGACGAGGTAATGCAAGGAATATGAGAATACATGGTGAAATGAGCAGATGTTTGTGGTGCTGTAATTGTTTTTGTAAATGTTCCTTATAAGTTCGTTTTTTCTGAGATTTCGATCGTGTTCGTGCAGCAACGACAATAATTATCATAGCGGATATTATATTAATAGAGAATGGAACAAGAAAATGAACAAGATTGACAGCCGAATCAAACATTTGAACAGAATATGAATATCTGGTCACACACCATGTCCGTTGGTCTTCCTCGTCGTCTATAAGATAACGATGCATTGACTCCTGAATGTTTGTGCAGGTAACAAAGAGTAGAGCAATGACAATGCTCCGTTTTGCTGCTTGTTTACTCTTTGCCTTGTCGAAATTGACTCCTTTTGAAATCATTACTGCTCGTTCGATGGCGACACAAGCATGGAGCCAGTCGCTGGGGCTCAGAAGTATGCGAACAAGAAAGTCAATAGATCGGCATTGAAATGAACGAACGGCTGCTAATCAAGCCCATTTGTGATGCAAGAAGAAGGCAGGTTTTTAGTGTAAATACGTTCATAGTAATAATAGAAATGATCGAAGAAATTAACAGATAAAGACCACAGCCGACATTGCGTGTTTCTTTTTCTCGAAAAGTGAAAATTGACAAGAGTCCATTGATTATACCTAGTACAAACAATGTTATAGTAAAAACAATGGTTACTTTCACAGCAATCGATTGTTGACTGAGAGCAGCATTTGGACGTATCTGATAGCCGAGAATAGTATCTAATGATATACTAAATCCTTTCGTTGAAAATTGGCATCGTGTTCCATAGAAACATGTATCACAAACACAAATCGCTGATGTCGGACATTGTGGATCATCTTGAAAACATTGACCTCCATTTTCGCACGGATTCAATCCATAACAATCATGCGTGATATTATATTTAAATTCGAAACAATTAGCATGTCGAGAAAGATCACATAGACATAGATAAACATCATCATAGAAACAGATCAATTCATGGCGATGTTGACATGGAATATGATAATGTTTAATGCGTCTTAATAAATGTCGATTAGCAATTGTAGCATCGAACAATTCTTGAACGGATGTGCATCGTTGTGAAGGAATAATTTGTGTAGTGATATTGCCTGTGTAAATGCTTAGTTCTCGAAGAATAATCAAATAATAATTACTTTGAAATTGTACAAAAGCTACATTGAAAATAATCGACGTATAGATCGTAAGCGAAAGTTGATCAAGTGGAATTCTTTTCAAAATTGTTGTTTGAAAATGTGGTGAACCATCTTCTGTCATAATAAAATGGATAAACAGTGATTCAGGAATAGCGAAATTATCTGTAAACGATAGATCAATACGAGTTTCACGAAATGCACATTGACTTCCAATATAACCTTGGGGACAAATACAGGTGTAGCCGTTAGCTTGCACTGCTCCTCGATGTACATCCTCTGGTACACATCTGCCATTATTTAAGCATGTATTTGAGCCACATGGATGATGGATGAGATAACATCGAAATCCGAATTTACCAAAAGGGCATATACAAATTGACTGATCAATACAAAGTGAATCCAATGCACAATCGCATTGATGCGCAGTTGTACATTCACTACCTGACCAGCCGTGATCACATCGACAGAAGAATGTATTTTCAGTGTTAGTATACTTGATACACTGACCATGAATGCATGGCAATTGACAATCTTGTATTGGTTCAACAGATAAAATTGGAATAGTGAGTTGAGTTGCTAGGGGATATACGGGTAAAAATGGAAATAAAATTGGAAAAATCCAACTTGCTCGATAGTTTAATGTGAGTTTGTTAAACACATCAATGTGTACCGAATAGTTTTTTCTGCTATCTTTCGGTCGGGTAGAATAAAGTAGGTAGACATAAAATTTTGTTTTACAATCTCGAATAGGTAAATATTCTATTTGATCATGTGAATGAATTTCTCCTTCATGATCAATCAGTAGAATCAAGATCGTGAAGAGAGTGCGCCAGTCTGATGCTACGCGTAGCTGCAAAGTGACACTGACACGTTGATTTTCATATTGACACATATTTCCATAGTAACTTGGTGGGCAAAGACATTGACGTAATTCGTCTGTGCCATCATTCATTCGAACACGAATATCCAGTCCACGATTACATCGCCATCTCCAATCACTTCTAATATTGATTTTTGATGGAGTTTTAGTCAATGAACGTTGCATGTCAGAATAAATGTGTTCAGTCGCATCATTGATCAAATGTGGCGGGTAAGTCGGCATGTTGTGAACTGTAAAATAAACCTTTTTAAGTTCGTTCGAATCAATCAGACTGCAAAAATGCTTTTCAATTTCTATTCTACGCTTATAACAGAATCCTGGTTGAATTTCATGATTCATGCAGAATTGCTCATCGTCAGCAAATTTACAGTCGCTATTTTTGTTGCAAACTTCATCTATATCAATGCATTTGGTATCATTCCAACAGTAAAAACGAAGATGATTATCATTCGGATGAAGCGCTCGACAATGTTGACGTTCATCTGATGCTCCAATACAATCAATAACACCGTCACCAATTCGATTGATCGATAGACATTGAAGTCTACTAGGATCACTCATAAAAACGCACGTATGATGAAGATATGAACAAATAGAACCTTTACAATTGATTTCATCTGCTCCATTATAACATGCCCAAATTCCATCGCATCGATTATATGTATTATTGCATGCCCAATATTCACATTCAGTTTCATCTGTTTCATTTCGTCCATCGATTGTTACAGGAATGAGTTCTTGATGTCCATCACATATTGTTTGAAAGTAGATAACATGCTGCTGCATGTAAAAGATTGGTAGTTCTTCATCATCTCTTGCTAGGCAATCATATTCTGCATTTCCGACGATCAAATGTGCGAAACATCGTTTATCATCACCGATACATCGAAAACGGTGATGATTGTCGTTCAATGTACAACTTCCATCGAATGCTTCATCGTCTTGAAACGGACAATCCTTAATACCATCGACGAGACGATGTTTCGAAATGCATTTTGTAGAATTCTTACACTGATACGCATTTGTATGATTACAATCATACATTCCATTTGGGATAACTGCACAGGCACGAAAAATGTCTTTGATATTCTTAACAAGAGATTTAAAAGGTCTATAGTTATTTATCTTGCCCAGATCTAGTTGATCAATGCGACGGCAGGTGGAATCATTTAAATAGACAGTAGCGGGCAGAAAATCTTTGCACAGCTCTTCATTATAGCATACATACGATGGTAGTGGTATTGTATTAACTACTTTTGCACTCTCGTACACCAAACGCACATGACCAAATAGGATAGGTACAGGGGGAAATGCGAATAAATCTGGGCAATGCTTTAAAATACAATTTTTCTTCAAACAAATTTGATCGCACCACTCATCGTCAAAATCATCAATAATTTTCATCAGACAATCCATTATATTCGAACATGATTCATTGTATAAAAGATTACCCTTACCATTTAAACAAAACCTATCCATGTCGGCAATACACTGTCCATCCCCACATGAGAATTCATTTGAACCTAGTCGACACGAACGTTCCTCGCATATAAAGGAAGGATTTTCAGCGCATGAAAATTGAAATAGAATTTCTTGTCGTTCATCGCTTCGATCTAAGCAATCTGAATAGATAGAAAAATCGAAGAGAAAATCGTCAGGTATGCATTGACCATTGTGACAACGAAATTCTTTCGGAGCACATTCGTTCATTTCGAGTGGCCAGCAATCGGACTCATCCGTTCCATCGAGACAATCCATTTTTCCGTCGCATACATCACGCTAATCGAGACATATCCCTGATGTTTCACATTTGAGATGCGTATAGCATGGTATCATTGCACTATCTGTGATCAGTGATTTGCTTCGAAAAGTGTCAATAACGATATCGTTGAATGACATGTCAGAAGGACTGTCCAATGAAAATTGACAAAAAGGTCCAAACCAAGGCCACGAACAATTATAAAACAATTGTTCATCGTTCGGAGAAGATACTAAATGTTCTATATAGGTTTGATAACGTTCTGCGAGCTCGACAGTAGCTGACCAATGCAATAATTGTTGACTAGTCATATTTAGTTGATATAACATCTTGAACGTAAAATGATGATTGTCTCTATTAGTGAAGTTTGAATAAGATATACGAGTATTGTGTGTAGAAGGTCGGAAACAATAGGCAATAAACTGTTTTAGCAGTGTGGTTTCAAAGGCAACGTCATAATCCAAGCAATGATTATCTTGTCGATCCTCAATATAATACATATTGAACTGGTTGTAAGCTATATTATGTATTATACACCACGCAAACGAGTAGAGCAATAGCATGATTAGTTTGTGAAGATCTGTTAAAAATAAAATGGCAGTAATCTGATATGGATTTGATTTGATAAAAGAGTTAGCACGTTCTTCATATTGCTAAGCGTGTTCAGCTCAGAGTCAATAAACTAAGCAGCTACTTTCTCTGTCATTTTTAGATCAGATGACGAAAATATAATAAAGAAAGTAAAATTTGTCTAATATTTCTAATGGATTTGTCAGCAATTCACACAAGCATGCACATTTACTTGGTAATGGTGTGTGTATGAACACAGATGTGGGTGAAATTAAGAAATGCAAACACGTTCATAATCATATTCATACCACGTAGGATATCTGAAGTCAGAATTCACGTATTTTCGATTACGATTCCCCCATACATCAAGCCAAGCAAAGCGAACATCGAACCGTAATAGATTTCGACGAGCTCTACCGGTTGTACTATTTCTTGTTTTTCGAGCACCTACCTAACGGTCAGGGTGTGGGATATGGGTGAGCGTGATGAAGAACTACACCCACACTCGCACGCACACCCACTCACATCCTTTCTTTTAAAGATGCATTAATGAGTAATTTAGCAGTACTGGAAATAATTGTTTAAGACATAGTTGAGAAAAGTATGAACAATTATTTTATTTAATCACATTCTATTTATCTCAAACTATTAGTCAGTTCAGTTCATATGATAAAATTTCTTCTAGGTTTAATTTGATCCTTTAGGATCACATTGATGGGACGATTGAGATTCATATCTGTCTCTATAAATTATCTTCTTCATGTTCTTGAAGTTGGTATAACGATATCACCATGCTGCTGTAATTTTGAAATAAATCATGAGGAAATTTTATTTTATTTAGAACACTATTAAATGTGTTGCTCGTCTAATTTCAAATATGAATCAAGATAACCATGACACTCTTTGGTTATCTCGACTATTGCAAATAAAAATGTGCAGCTTTTAAAATTGCTATTTCTAAGCAATCCTAATCAATCGTTCAAACTCCAGCTATTTTTTGTACAAGAGAAAAGTAACATGTGCTTGTATTGAATGAAATGGGATATGGTTTATACATTTATCTTTAATCTACAAAATATTTTTATTTTATTTCACATAAGTTATCAAATTTGTCTATTTTATCAGAAACGGGTATAGTTGACATTCATCCGTATTATTTTTTCGCGATACATTTCTTGAGTATATTTAATAAATAACTTTGAGATTTATCAAATAGCACATGATTCAAATCAATTCACTTGGCTTCTACTTCACGTAATCTTTGTGTTACCATGAGACTAATTTTAGATTCTAATGTTGTGTTCGTACTATATCATCACCCATCAAAGATTCTAAGAGATATCCGTTTGTTTGCTATGTTACACGATGTAATTGATATGAACCTTTGACTATTTATGAATATAACAGTATAGATGTCACTGTATTCGGGCATGTTAATCGTGTAGAGGAACTCTTTAGTGCTAGGTAACTACTAGCTCTCTGATTCTCATGGAAGGTAGAGAAATGAACAATGATTCAATTTTATCTAAATCTTATGATAAACTTAAATAATCATTTATATTCTTTTTATCTTTTAGAAATAGAACATCTGGAATATAGAGAAGATGATTGCCTGTGAATTTCTTTTGAAGTATAGAAATGTCTAGTGCAGCGCCTGGAAAACGTACTACAACTCCAAAAAGTATGCCAAAATAAGTATCACTAACTCGTAACTATTACAAGAGAAATATTTAAAATTTTATAGATTTTTCAAGTGTTAGCTTACTGTTACTGATATTATTTGTAAAATTTTACCTTAGTCTATTATTTTACTAGGAATCTTTCGTAATTGACGAGTAGTCACTCTATTGAAAATTATTCATGACTTCTATCAAAACGGAATTCTTTTTCTTACAAGGGATCGTTGAATATGCACAACTAAATCGACGATTGATTATGATGTTTTTACAACACATCTTGATTTTTTTCATAAACTAGACAATTTCGAAACCAATGTCAATTCAATTTGTATGTGCATTTTTCTTTCCTCGTTTTAGAGCAGCAATCACGATCACAACAGCAGCTCAAAAGTCGTAATCATGAAGATGTTTGTGTTCGAACAAGTTTACCACCATTAGTTGAAGGTCCTGTGTATGCGATTCTTATTTGCCATATTCCTAAACTACGATGGAACGCAAAACAACAATCTCTTTATCGATTTGTTAACATTCGACTTGCATGGTGGGGTGAAGAAGATACATACGCATCATTCAAGTGAATTAACGAACAACGATGAATATTATTTTTATTGATTGTTTTATTACAGGCCACAAGTATCTGGTACTTCACCGTCACCTTCACAACACACATGCACAACAGCTAAATATTATATTCGAAGCGATCTTAAGCAATTCGCTCGATACTTAACAGGTGTTAATATTTATTAAAAGAAAAAATGCTTTCTATTAATATGTTTATTTAGATGCTGCGGAACTTGTACTGAAGGTGCTCGACCCTGAGACGAATCGTCTTATAGGCATTGCCAAAGTACAAAATCTCTCTTTGATAACCATCAACAATCCAATCAAAGGCTATCAATCTATATTTACAACTAAGGGAGATAAATTAGGTGAAGTCTCTGTTTTACTTCGTCTAATCTTACCAGAAAGTAAATGAAATAAATTATTCATACTTAAACACACATGTATTTTTATTTATTTTTCTGTATGAATCGTTGATTTCAGCTTACAATAGTAATGAAAATCTCGCATCAATCAGTGTCACATCAGATGTATCCCGACGCAATTCAATTGGAACGAATGATTGCAATCAGGTATATTTCAGTATTAAAAATTGTCATGCTCCAAAAACAGCTATTCTTTTATTAGAATGATCAATACGGAGATGGTTCAAGAACGTTTAAAGTTAATCGAGCTTCCAATGGAGGACATGAAAATTTCCTTCCTTCTTCAAATGATAGCACGGTACGACAACAAGGTTTCGATTCAACAAATCCTTTTCAAGCATACACGACAAATTCAAAAGATTCACAACCAGGTTAACAATTGAATGATGTGTGTTCTTTCATATTCTCGAATTTATATAGATTTACAAACAAATATAGAATCAGTATCTGGCAATATGGTAGAAACATTAATTGAACGTGCTAATCGACTTCGGCAAGATATGATCAAGTCGTCTTTACAAAAACCTAAAACAGTCGACGATAGAAGTCATCCGTTCGATTCAATATTAATGAATATAAATAGTAATAATAATGACATACATGATATTGAACATGAAAGCGAATCATTAGCAATGTTAGGTGATAACATTAATCCATTGCTTGATAATGAAAATATTTGTGATATGCTTGGTATAAAAACAGCCTTAAAATCAACTGGAGATCTTAACAATTCAAATGATTCAATATTAACTGATCTTGATGGACTTGAAAATGAACAGAGTCTATTAGACGATCTTCTCTATGGTGACGAAGTAAAAGCACCCACAAATAATACTATTAATGCGAACAATATAAATAATAATCAAAAGAACAAAACATATAGAATTCCTGTACGTTATCCACGTGGAAAACCACCAACAGGTCGTTCACCCAGTCCAAATATGGCACGTGTTAGTGGTTTACCAAATCGTTCTCGATCAGCAAGAAGTCGAAGTTTAGCACATAGTAGTGATAGTGATACAGCATCACGTGTTTCATTCGATATGCCAAGTTCCGATTTAGATGATAGTGGAAATGGTACGATATTCATTTTTTTTTGAGTGAAATATGAGTACATGTTGACACATTCTCCGTATCTGTCATACATATCTACGTACTTTGCCAGAGTATGATTTTATGTCGTTGCTCGAAACGCATGAAAGAATGATTTACATTAAAAAAAAGAAGAAAATAAATCCAAAACAAACACGCCATTATTAATTAATAGGAGTTGTTCGATGGATGTGGTAGTGGTGGTTCACATATTCTATTCCATCGATATAATCATAATTTAACAAGTATTTTTCTATTTTATTTAGAGAGCCATGATGATGATAATTTTAGTGCAGAACGAATTCAATTACTAGGTTATGTACGTACAGCTCGCGTTCATATTAATCAATTACGTTTGAATCAACTTAATCATGATCGAGAATCTCCATCTCATTCATCATTTGGTCGAACGAATAAAAGCAAACGTGCAACGTAAGAAATGAATTCTAGATGATATCAAGATTCAAATAAACAATAGAAATTAAATATTGTTTTTTCTTTCAACCTATATATAGAACGTACTTTATTGAATATCAATTTCCTGTCATTGCTAATAGCCGGGATGGTCAGAAAAATGAAGCAACACAAGTGATGAAAATAGCATCGAAACGTTTTGAAACAAACAATGATATTATATTTTCGCATCTTGCAACATATCCATGTTTATTGAATGAAAAAATCTTAAAAAATTGGTGGCGCTCATTACTCATCTTTAAAATATTCAGTCGTATGTCAGGTACAGTCAGTCCAGAACAAATTGGTTTTGCTGTTTTACCACTTCGTAACATATTGAAAGCTGATAGTCTACATTTCGAACAAAATCTAAACGTTATCGATCGCACACAAATCAGTCAACAAAAAATTCCAAATAAAATACCAAAAAAATTTTCTATTGGACATTTACAAGTTACGATTGAACTTGATTCTGATGCAAAAAATTTCAAACTTGAACTCGATCGTATTCGTCTGATTGAACGAAATAAACCTAAAATACCAAAAACTGGAAAAACTAAGCGAAATAAAAAAAAATCAAAACAAATAATTGTCAATCCAAATCATAATTTACAATTACCAAAAGCATTTCTAAGTGAAGGATTTATGCCACAAGAATCAGTATCCGATTCGAATGATGGACTAGTGGTACAAATATATCTGTCAATAATTGAAGCACGAAATATTTTACAAACATCAAATAATAGTATTAATTCAAGAAACAACATTTGAAGATTTTGTATTGTTGTTTTTCTCTTTCGTTTGTTTTAGATAAGTGGCCACAAAATCCATATTTTGTGTATCGTGCATTTTGGAATGAAGAACCTATAACATCAGTGGTTTGTTGGAGTAATTCATCACCAAGATTTAATTTCGAACAGGTTCATTGTTTTATTCATATTTGAGGAATTTTAACCTTCAAACTAAATTTTTTCAAAATAAATTATAAGTAGTTTAATTCACCTCTCCGTATGAGTAATCGAAGGCACAATATTTGTTTTGATTCTTCTTATATTACCGATAGAAGCAGTTTTTGGATAGAAAAGTGATGATGTTCGAAACTTACATTCTTTATCTGTGCATGGTTACAGTGAACAAGAATGATGGTATAAGGGTTGTATCGATAATTCCCTATTCTACTTCATAGATCCCATAGTAGATATTTTCAAATGATTGCTATGCTTAGATCAGAAAGAAAAAGAAATCATGTATAAAGTACCATGTTCTTATGATTTGAAATGTAACATCTGTGGAGTCTCAACATATGCTAATGTCGATTTTTAGCATATTGGATGATATTATACCATACATTAGTAGACAAACGTAAACTTTGCAGTTTTCTTCATACATACCTGAGTAATTGCAACTAAAGATACTTCAAGAACTGATATCATCTCTAGTGAATTTTCATTGGCAGAGGTTTCCGACAGCTGTTCTATAGAAGTATGATGAGTCTCACTAAACTTTTGTAGCCATTCATGTTCTCATTACAGTGCTATCCTAATCGTTATTATTTTAAATTGTAGAAAATTCCAATCGTAATCACGAGATCTGTATTGGAAAAAATGCATAAGAATTTTATTATTATTGAACTATGGGATAAAAAGATTTCTGGCACAACTGATCAAATTATTGGCATTACTAAAATATCACTAGAACAATTTTACATATCATTTAAAGATGAACAAATTAGTCAAGTTCTTTTACGAGCACAATATCCTGTCATAAGTACAGATGCATGGCTACCGATAATTGATCCATTTACGACTACAACTAAATCACATGGTGAAATACAAGTTGTACTTGCTATGGGCACATCTGATCAAATAACAGCTATAAAAATTGCTCGTGCTAATAATAATTCATTGTGTGTATCGTCTGATAAAATGTCGCGAATATCTTCGAATGATGATCAATCAATATTAATTGAGCATTACTTTGAAATTTTAATTGAAAGTATAACTGGTTTACGTGCTTTTGAATCCATGATTTGGGGTGAAAGTGACTGTTTTATTCAATATTTATTTCCTAGCCAACAAGAACAGCAAATAACGAATATGAATACAATAAAACCATTTGAATTTCGTCAAATACGAACAGCCACTACATTATGTACATCAGATCCAACATTTCATGATAGTAATAAATTTCGTTATATACTTTCATCAACAGATGTTTTACATAAATATTTTTATGCTGGTAAAATGCTTGTCCGAATAGTATATAGATTTGATTGAGCATTGATTTTGATTTGATTTAGCTTGTCAATCACCGTCAACTATCGAAACTTGTATTCCATTTGAAGTTTGGTCACGTTTTTACTATCCAAATATTCGTGATCAACTTTTAGCAAAAGTAAAAATTCTGCGTTTTCTCTCTCTCTCTCGAAGACAAAAAGAAATATCTGATCATCTATTTAGGGAAAATTACCCGCTGCAAAACTATGTAGTATGACAACAATGTTAAATTCTGATACCGATAATAAATCGATTCAATCATTTCGTATACCTCTTGAAATCGTGCGAGATGATCCGAAACACGAACAAAATCAATATACAACGGTACCAACCTACGGAGGTGATCTACTAGTCACTGTTACTTATAGGAGAAATTCTATCAAGGTAATATATATTGTCAACATTAATAAGACATAAATAATTACAGATTGGAAATCATCAGGTCGATAATGCATGAAGTTGAGTTCAACCTAAGAGATCGATATCCACGAACTTTTCAAAAGAAGATATGTTACACTTGTGAACTGTATAACATGACGTTTAAAGAACGTTTTCTAGAAATAAGAAACATGAAAAATTCCTTTACCAACTCTCGATAAACTTAAATTTGTATTTTTTTCTGAAGTTTTACTTTTTACACGAAAAAGAAAATATGAGAAATTCAAAGTCTAAAACAACTCGAGATAAAGGATTATTCGTTTTTCACAAGGCTTTATTGTACAATCGCACAAAAGTAAACGTCAAAGATGCGGTATCAGAAAAGCATTTGATACTGTTGATTTCCGTATTATGAACTTTTATAGATGCTTGTGTACGTCATTTCATATGGACACATCTAACTTAGATTGTATAGTTTAATCGTGTGAGAATATCATGAAGTCAAAGACACGGTTAAAAATCAAATCGTATCTTATTACGCATGTTATACTGTGAAATTTAAATCAAGATGTTTATTTCAGAAAAATGATCGACAAATTCTTACTGATCGACTAGCGAATAAAAATTCTCAAGTATGCATATCGATCGGTATCATTCGTGCTTGTGGATTAAAAGTAAGTTTTCTTTTCGAAATCATCATTTTTTAATGATTCTACTCAATAGCATGCTATTCTATCCCAAGCTCGTCATGATACTCGTTTAAATTATTCATCACAAGTTGGTGTTAATACGTATGCAAAATTATCATTATCATTTCTATCTGATACGGTAAAAAATATATTTATATGTAAAATAACATTTTATTCAAAAACATGACTAACTAACCCAGATCTAACTATTTGTAATAACTGACTGAAAGCATGACATGTAATTCAATCACTCGTAGACAATTTTGATTGCAAAACATTAAAAACAGGCGTCAACTATATCGGTTCAAACTTGATTGATCAATTGATGATTGTAATTTTACAAGTGTTATCTGTTTATTATGAAGTATTCATGAAGAAATTCACTCAAATAATAGTTTAAAAGTCTAGTCCGATATTAAAAATAAGGATTTTCAACCATTTCTGATTGAACAGAGAAACATTTTAGACACCAATTTATTTAAATAACGGACGTTTTTTCTTTCGTTGTTAAAGGACTCGCGAACAACAAGAACGATTGCTCGTAGTTTTGTACCAGAATTCAATCATTCGATTGATTTTCCAGTTCCACTTATATGGAATGATAATCAGAGTCATACGATTTCTCTTGCTGAAATCTTGGAACATGGAGAATTAAAAATTGATATATATCATCAAATGAGTTCAACCAACGATTCAAATCATATTATCGATAAACGACCATTAGATATTTATTTATGTTATTGTAATATTCCATTAAAAGATTTAATATGTCGACATACAGGTAAGTCAAGAGATAGATTAATTTTGTTGAACATGCTACAACATACGTACTGAAGTATAAAAAAATAGAAATTTATACAATGGGGGAGAAGCAGAGTCCGATATTCTGGTACATCCATCGTATCCGGGATAAAGGGAATCCGCTTTTCGCCCCTTGAATTTATATCTCGTGAACCATGATAAAAAGGAATATTGCAAACTGTTGAAGACACTTCCTATTCTATGTAATTACAACTATAGATTAGTAGCAGTCATTTCATCGATATTCATTGCTAGAAACCATCGATTCTTCAGCTTTTAGATTTAGTCGAACCAGTTTGTGATATCGAAGTTGATTAAGAATTCATGTCTAACGAAATCTCCGCCATTATTTGATATAGCTATGATCCGATGTTAGCATATCTCTTTGCGATATTGATTTGTAGTTTCACTTATACGCGTAGGCTTTTGCTAAATGAACAATAATTTGAAGCATTATATTCGAGTTGTCTCTCGAAAATCTCATCTTCTACCCGAAAAATGGGAAATTGCTTTTCCAGACAGTTCTACGTTTTTTCTTCTAACCTTAGGAATCAAAGGTTGGTATCCATTGGCAAGCGCCAATCGAGTTATTACATCTGAAGTAGCTTCTGATCCATCTGAGCATTGCGTTGGTGGCTTGGAATTATCAGTTCGTTTCGGTCAACCAGACGATCGTTCACGTATAATTCATTCTGCTAAAACACTTGGCTGGCTCGATGATAATTATGTCAATGAAGAAAATTTTCTCGATGGTAAGTTTTATATAGTTCGATAAACATGACGAAAATTCAATGTTCTACTATGTTTAAGATCAAAAAGATCTTGGATGTTTAATAACAATATCCATAGATCGTGTTCAATTTCCTAGTCAACTTGCAACTCGACCAGGAAAAGATCGCATTGATGATCGAACAAGTGTTTTCGTGCAATATCGACTTTATGATAAAGGTATTTTTAAGAATAATCATGTATTTTATAAATTAGATTCATAATTTATATCTAGTGCCTATTATAACTAAACGAAAAAAGCCAATTGTCGATAGAAATAATGTTATATGTGATTTAAAATTTACCAAAGAACATTTATTTTTATGCAGTGCACCGTTTCTATGGTATTTACGTGAAGAAAAATTGGAAATACAAATTTGGACGAGTGATAATGATTCGTATGATTATTCTGAATCATTATCATCAACCGATAAACTTATTGGATCGATTTATGTTGATTTATATTCATTATGTGATAGGAAAAGAAAATCTCATCGTTTAAGTGCGATTTTACCAATGTTTAAACATGGAACAAAAGATTTAGGAGGAGCCTATGCTCATGTACACATGACTATTGATAAATCAAAAGATTTCAATGAACTAAGGGTATATATTGCAAAAACAACTGACAAAAAACACGAGATCTTACGAAATTTTCTAACACAAATTCGATTAGTCAAGAATTACAACTAAACACTCTATCTAGTCTGCTTTCTGTTATATAATCGTCACAATAATTTACAGATGATGTACTTGTGATATAATTTATTTAGTAGAATAGTATACGCTTTGTTCTTTTCTCAGTTACATTCATACTATGTATCAAGCTTATAAAAATACGAGCAGTTTTAAAAGTTTGTCTGAAACATTCTTTCGTATAAGGAGTACAGCGTACCCATATTTGAATATTTACTCTTGTTTATGATAGAGAAAAAATTCAACATGTTCTATTTTTCTATTTCAATAGTATAGTTGCATTGCTACCGATTCTGTTGCATAAGTTTTCCCACCCATATTTCATTTCGAATCAAGATAAGAACTTTCTAATTGGCATGATGAAAGAAAAATTTGAATAGCAAATCACTTTCTCTAATGTCAATGCGCCAGATAAACTCTACTTGTAATATAAATATATATACAATTTAATAGAATTTTCTATCAGATGGATTTTATAGGCGAACTACGATGGTAAGGTTCAAGTCTTGATTGGGACCGAATCGTTTCTAAATTTAAGAATTTTTGTTAATTAAATGCATACTATGAAAGAGAAAATCGTACATTGTTGTATTTTCTACAGCGACCAATTAAAAGTGTGAAATGATCATTGATCGGAAAACTTACAAAAAGCAAATCCATTATAGTAACTTTTATTAGACTTCAAACGTTTTCATCAGGTATCGTAGAGAGAGAGAGAGAGCTTCTCATTTTTTGTTCTTTAAAATGACATTAATATTAAAAGAATTAATAGTTCCTAGAAGCTGAATACTATTACACCTCTCTTCATTTCGACACGTATAGAAATGTCTAAAATAGGAAGCTCCATTTGATGTGAAAATTGCAATCTGTATTTCAATGAGTTATTCAACCTGATAGACACACCGAAAGTGACTCTCAAATAGATATACTTCAATTCTCGAGTACTTTGTTTCTGTGTATGTTGAAAAATAGACAACATTAACTACTTACTCACTTGAGTATATCGTTCGATTGCTGCATCTCTATTATCGTTTTAGTTGTTTTCAGGGTGTATGAATGATAAAAGAAACTATCGTATGATCGAGTTATCAGAATGATTCGTCAATGATGATATTTATTTTTAGAATCGAACTGATCTCAATACATCGAATGATGATGAACTTCAATCATATGTAGAAAAGCATGATTCACATTTGATGAATAATGATCATGCACTTCGTAAAATAACAAATAATATTTTCTCAGTTGCAATTCATATTGAACAAGCAATACATCTACCAAAAATTTATTCGAAACAAGAGTAAACTTATTTCAATGTTAAATTTATGTTTCATAGATTTCATTATTATCATGAGTTTTTGTTTGTTTTTAAGAAATTCTCATGTGCCACCAAATCCATATGTTACTTATTCCACTGCTGATTCTCATCATTTATGTCGTACACCAATCTTGAAAGCGACATGTAAACCATTATGGAATTATCAACAATCAATTAAATTACCTGTTGAACATTTGTTTAATGATAAGAAATCATTTATACTTAAAGTTTGGCATAAAGTTAATACTGACATTGAAACTATACCAGGTAGTTGATTACGAAAATAAATAAATCAGTAAATTTTGTTTTTGTTCATTATGTTCAATAGAAAAGTCAGGTGATCAAGTTCTTGGTTTAGTATCTATTGATTTAAGTCCATTGCTTTCTGGTTTACAACAAATATCTGGTTGGTATAATATTGTTGATACCATTGGCAGTATACAAGGGCAGCTAAAAATTAGCATTGTACCACAAGAAGATCTTAGTGAATTAAAACGTTTTAAATATAAATCAAAGCAAAATCAAACAAACATTGATTCATATCGTTCAACATCAACCATTAGTGAGCATATATCATCAGTGATTATGAGTGATCTCTCGGCAAGAACAGTAAGTTAAAAATTTAGAAAAGAATCAAACTTGAACGAAACGTTTTCCGATGCGAATCATCTGTTTTACGTCGATTTTGACAAATATTCTTTTGAAAAAAAGATCTAATTTATATTTTAATTTTCTGAATGATGAAACTGCATCAGAAAGCCAACAACTGCTAAGCTGAACCCTTATTTTTCGATTGTTGAAAGCAAAAGTATCAAAAAATTACAATTGAATTTATTCGGAGTGTATCTTGATACAAAAATTTTAACATAAAATTTCGACGGACATAGTGTTGTGATACGGGGACAATGAAGGTGATTGTATCTCTTCGATTCATGAATGATAGCTTGTCGTCAACGTATCTTATTCTTACACTGCATTGAATTCTCAACAGTTTTTCAATCACTATTTACAAAGACGACGCTCGTCGCTATGATATTGTGTTCTATTACATCCATTGATAAGAGAAAAACTGTTACACTTACTAACGAAAGTCTAGTGATCACTCATCACATGTCATTGAGATCAGTTTGAAGAAGTTCAGGAATAAAAAAAATGCATACGTGTTATTCTATTTCTAGCTGAAATCTTTACCATCGATCAGCATCGTACATAGACACTACTAAACTGGACATGATTTCGTATAGAAATACACAGTGTTCTGTTCGATGCATAACATTCAAAATTTTATTTTTTACGTCAGATATTCAGTGTTGATTTCCTACAGAACTGAGAAATTATGTTTCAGCTATTCTTACGACTACTAACTGATTATATTCTATTTCGATATTCTAGATCACTGGAGGTCATGTAAGTTCGAATTCTTTGGTGATTGATGATGAAAACAATAAAAAGTCATTTCTGATGGATAATCTTCAGTAAGTAAATTGCCTATTCAAACATTATTTTTCTTTCTGACTACGAACAAGAACAGGTAAAAAGATCTCATTTCGTGTTCCTTTTTTTCTTGCATTAGACGTCATTTAAGCGAATTGGGTGTTATAACTGACCGTTTAAAAGCTCGTTTACATTCTGGTTCAGATGCAGTCTCAACAAATAATAGAATATCATCTACTATGATGATAGATCGTTGTCAAAGTGTGCCACCACGCTCAGCAATAGCACCATTAAATCTACAACTTAACACAAATTCTACTCATCAAGATATTGATTCAACACGTTCAACATCAACAACTGTTCAAACAGATTTATTAGAGCATTTTCCTGAATCTCTTAGTGGGCGACCATCAACAAGTGATCGACTTAATGTGCCTGATACACTTTCATTTAATACTGATCAAATTCGTCCTGGACTAGAACCTATGACAAAACCCAGTCGATTGTTTGAAATATCAAAAGATATTTTTGAGAGAATATCAACACCGCCCTCACCAACAACATCTTTATCGAATAATATAGACAGGCGACATACACCGTCATCACCACCACCAAAATTACCTAACTTCAATGAAACCGATGAATTTCGAGTCATCGAAAGACCGCTAGTAATCAATACATACAATACTGAACATTACACGTAAGTGTTCAACAAGAATAAGTTTTCTTATCATGGATAACAAGATAATTAATTTCGAAATAGTATGCGAAAGGAAAACATATTCAAGCAGGAGAAATGCATTGTATAAAATTCTAATCTGGACTCCTGACATTATTCAACTCGATTCTATGACTTTCGACTAGAGTGGAGAATTTTATTTCTTCAAAGAAGGGCTAAAGATAAAAGAAGAACTTCTCTTTGTCGTATCTAGAAGAGTAAATAAAAAAAATTCTCTGATATATCAAATCCATTGAAATTTGTTTTCCTCCAAGATACATTTCTTTTCCGAAGGAGAGTACGACAATGATTTTAGATCCAAGAATAGAAATAGATGATATTCGTATCTTGTTCAAGTGTCATGTATTTTGATCAATATACTCTTTGGATAGATGAACAAATGTGTTCCATGAAATGTAAATTCCTGTCTTGTTTACGTTAATGGAAGGACATTACAATAAGGAATAGGACTATAGTTCCAAGATTCATTTTTTTTTCAAGAATTGTCTTGAAAGAACCAGTTAATTTTGAACGAATATGTACGTATGTTTATTTTATTTAAAAAAACTTACAATAGTTCAAAGGAACAAGAACATCAACATGATCCGATCGTTTCTTCGGATGACGACGATGCTGAATATGATAACCTTCCTCGTGATCATCAACAGTTGATGACAAATGTAACTGTGATGCAATCATCGTGTCAACCATTACAAATAGAAGAAACCTCTCCTCGTCGAAGTACAGAAGAGGATATTGATTTTGTTCAAAGTCGTCCATTTGATAATACATATACATTCAACTGTGACCGTCAACAAATGAATGTAGATCGAGATAGTGATACTTTGTCACCAAAACCTGCTACACGTCGTAAAATATTTTCAACGGAACGTATGAGTGATGATCAAACACAGCAACAACAATCAATACCGTCATCATTGATAAATCAGCATAAGCAACGCTCATCAACGTCAACTATAGAACGACAACCTTTTTCCTCATCATCGTCACCATCATCATCGCCGCCTCCACTAGAACAAACGCAACAATCATTTACTGCTGAAACACCCATCATTGATAGAAATTGGCTAGAACAACAACGTTTACGTGATACGAATACACATCGTGTATCACCATCAACAAATCATGAGCAATCTAATACAAATAAAGTATGCTATCTTGTGTTAAAAATGTTCTATCCATATGGAATTATTCTACATGTTTCTAGCCATCAGGTCGTAGTTCACATTTATCATTTCTCGATCGTCCATCACCAAAATTCTATTCATCGAATCATGATACGGAACCATCAACCAAACATATTTCACAAATATCTTCGACGACAAACATTTCTTCAGTAAATCGCTTCACTTCGACTTTGTTTGATTAATTTTCTGACTTCCTAATCATTCGTTAATACTAGACAACGACAACATCAACAACTACTAGTACTCCTGTACTATCAATATCGAATAATGCAATGAAATCAATCATTGAAAGATTACGTGCTAAACCTTCAAGTGAATTATTACGTGTTATATCACCCATTGATAATGGTTTACTTCAACCATCTGAATCAACTAATATGACAACAGTAAATGTAACACGATTGGAAAAAATCTTTAAAACAAAATATACAGCTATTCCTCCGTCGAGTTAACTGAAAAAACTTTATTTTTTTTCTCTTGTAGAAATCAATACTTAGTTTTTTGGTGTATAACAGTGATGTTATAACATATATGGTTCTATTTGAAGTTCAGATAGCTACGATGTATTCTTTTCTTTAATTGAAATAACAAAAGTTATTATTGTAGACTATAGTCTAGTTCTCTCTTTTTTTTTGTCTTCTTTCTTGTAACGATATTAAATAAAATGATTTGGGTTTGAATTAATTTCTTGTTTGAATGAGCAGAATTCTTTTCAATTTGAAAGAGGTGAGTGGATAGTATAACCGATTGAGTTCGACTTTGAGAGCACAGCTTCACAAACCAAGTGAATCGAAACATCAACGCTTAGTCTGCGAAACAGTGACCTCATGTCTCACATTAAATCTATCACACTCACAATGTACACTCTCATCATGTCAAGTATTTATGTGATAGAAGTTGCAAAACACTGTTCGGTGATTATATATTTGTGTATCAATTTAAATCAAAATTTGAACCGTTATATTTTCGAGATGACACGTGGTCTACTCGTTGAATATTGTATTTATGTGTTCTTCTCATTTCTTTTGCTAATCGGAAACCGTTAGCTATGCTTTTAGATATGATTATTCGATGAAATGGATATGCCACCAGTTCATGTGTGTGTATTCTTAGATTATGAACATAAACAGCTCAAGGCAAAAGTAGCTGAACTTAAAGATCATATAAATTTTCTTGAACAAAAAATAGCTGAAAAAAATCTCGATCATTCCCGATCATGTTCAATCTCATGTCAAACAGATATAGCTATTCAACGTCGGTCATGTCCAGTAGAGTCTAAACGACCTTCATTCGATGATGAAGTTCATTTGCACCGTCTTGTAAATGCTCAAAATGAATTATTGAAGAAATATGAAAGCGAAGCTATTCAAAATCGACAACAACAAGGGTTTCGATCATCATCTCCATCGGCATTGATCGAAGATTATGAGCATCGTTTAATGCAATGTCGAAAAGAAAAGGATCAAGCTGAAAAACGAGCTGTGTCTGCACAACAGCGTATGACAAAATTAGAAACACGATACGACGATATGCGTCGAAAATTGAGTGTACTTGATGATGACTTTTTTGAAGAAGTTAACGATCTTAAATTTGCTTTACAACAAGCAACAGGTTTGAATCGAGAATATGAAAAAACAATACAGATGTTAAGTGCTCGACTTGGCATTAACTATCCAATAGCCGAGACTTAAATCTTTATGATATGTCATCTTCTTTTCTTTTCTTTTTTACATATGATAGACTTTCGCATGAATTTTCATTGTTGAAAAATATATATATATATATATTTATGGTAATTTAATTTTTTTCATCTTAAATAAAAATCAGTTTCAAGAAAACCAAATAAGTTTTTGTTCTATTTTTTACGACATATAAAACGACGTATCCGTACAGAAAAATTAACCGGATCAAAGATTACCTAGGTCATACGAGATCATACCTTGACGATTAACATAACTTAGAATTACTATCGCTTATTACTGTACCCACATATGGGGTCTCTCTCTATAGGAGGACATGAGGATGCACGGATCACAATTTTGAATTATGTTTTTCGAGACATAGGTTACTCTGTTGTTGCTTACCATCCTCATCATTCGATCGAGCTTTGTTCTCGATTTGACAAAGGCATAATAACCAACAGAAATCCAACCAGGCTGGTATTTTCTCTGCCTGACCTGGTGGACAAGGCTTGTCTAGTTTTTAAGCCTATATCGTAATAAGAATAGGATTTTATTTAGTATTGGATTTTATTGAAAACACAATCAGTTTTACAATCAATTTAGATGACACTAATGGACATTTTCTCATGTGAAAATTCAAGAAAATATGTAAAATTGTTTGCTTTAGATTGACGTTCCTTTCTTAAATATGTGCCACGCATCGCAAGAATTAGAATAGAACCAAAACTCACACCGAACAAAAAACTTCACTCGTTAGTTAAAGTTAGATAAGGGAAGCGTAATATTTCACTATAAGGAAGCTTCATCTAGGAAGTGATTGCTTTAGAGCAAAAATCGATTGTTGAATATAATTGAAAAACATGGATACTTAGAAAAATAAAGCAATCGGCACATAGCTCAATATTCAAAACGTTTAAACGCCTTCATCAGACTATATGTGAATTCAGATGATGGCTAACATATCGATACTTCAGTGGAACTGATTGCCGCCAACCATCGGATTTAAAATATTCATGGACTAGATCAAATGACCCGAGTCTACTACAAGAAGATACACAAGAGTCAAAGTCTTTCAATTATAATCACTTTCGAAACGCATGAAATAATTTTTGGTACAAAACACAATCACTCATGGGGGTCGATTTTATAGCGTATCGATTCCCTCTTTCCTAGTAGATTGGATTGTGAGAGTCATTCGTAAATTTTTTTTCTCAATTAATTGTTGTAATTCTTCCTATTCAAATACCATCCTTGAAATCTAACTCATTTGAATCAGTTCTTTCAACATAAAATTAATGCGCATTATAAAAATTTTCTCTCACAGAATAAAACTAGAATTCAACTTTGAATCAATATCCTTAAATGACGATGCAGCAGTATAATAGTAAACAAGAACTAACCGTTTACAACAAGTTCTATTTTAAAATCTATTTCATTTCATTGATACTAAAAAATCTTCAGCCTCAACCGTGAGCAAAAACACATCAGTGCTATACTAATGTCAACGTGTATGCTTCAGCGAACGTGTTGGGATCATGTTTTCCTAAAAAAAAAGATGTCTTGAGATTTATTTATGGTGGCACAGCTTCTATGTATAAAATATAGATCATTGTTGATTATTGATTTTTTTTAATTAAGAAGATCACAAAAACCTGTTCGTACAAAAATACACAATAAGAATCTTACGAGGCGTCTAGTTTTGTTTTTGTTATTACCAATAACTACGTTAATTATTCTACATCGATGTTTATTATCTATTTACATAGAAATTTCATAAAAATGTTTCAAGTTTTGGAGGTTGTCTCTTTGACTGTTCTTGTGCATTTGTTATCGATGTATTTGATTTAACACCCGGCATAAGATTCACGTCATTTGATTGTTTTCGTAAATCAAGATTTAGAGAATCTTCATCAACAAACATCATATTGATGTTATCGGTCATTTCAGTTTGTTCGCTTGTATTCTTAGATGAATCGGACGACTTTGCTTGACGTGTTGACACTAAACGTCTTTGTTTTACTGATGATAACGATGGACTTTCTGTCAATGAATTAGCTATACATAGTTGTCGTAGCTGATAATCGTCCGATCGTAGTATTGGTGATGAATTTGGTCGTTTATCATGATTTGCAGTTGTTAATGATAACGGTGATGATATCTGATCGTGTAAATTATGATTATGATTTTCTTTCGGCGTTCGTCGAAATTTTTCTTTATGTGGACTGTCTATAATTGAAGTGGCTTCATTATTTTCGATAACGTCATTAGGTAATAATGATTGTTCAAGATGAGCTTGTTGTTTACGTTTAGCAACTTCATTCATCATACCTTCGGCTAAACTATTCAACGTTTCCAAGCGTAACAAATTGAGATCAACATCTTGAAATTTTTGTTGACGATATACGTCAGATTGACGATGAACATATAATGCAACGATATCACATATGAAAGTTGCCAGGCCAAGTATACCAATTAATGAACCGATATTTAAACTTAATGTTATGACATCGAAACGACCAGCATGACCACTAACCTATGATAAAAATATGATTGATATTACTACGGCTGAAATTCTGACTTTACAGATTGTTGAACTTTCTAAGATAATCTTTATGAGCGGAAATTTATCGAATGATCGATCAAGATTTGACGTATTCGTTTCTATAAGAGCAGCCTCTCGAAATACAATGAAAATATAAAACAAAGATCGGATACACATACGCGCACAGAGATTCTAATAAATGAAATAGTTTGAAAATTTTCACATAGCCTACAATTTTTTTAATATACATATAAAGTCATGTGACCTTAGTAACTAATCGAACTGCTCCGTTCATAAAAATATACAGTTTAGTTGTGCATCAAAATATTTAATAGTGATGAATAGAACCTGTTTGATCAACGCCGGATCATTCAGATTTGAAGTTTTCTTTTCTATTGAGTTCAACTCTCATCAGATTTATTGATATCTTTAGAATAAATATGAGTCATGAGTACATATTTAAGTATGGTAAACTTAATAAGATAAACTAGAATTTTCAAAAAATTGACGATTATGATTTTGTTCAACATGTTTTCTTCTTCTTCTTTTTCTTTCGATTGTTGTTTCTATCTCACGTACTACTGCTCAATGACATACATCATTTCATTTAAATATTTAATCGAGTCTTCATATATGATTCATGTTCTTTTCTAGTCGGATATTCGTCACAGTCGATAATGAATTAGTTCGATAGCGGAAATAAATCAATCAAAAAGCTATTGCTATTGATCATTTTAAGAAATGCATTGTGTTAAGCAATTATTTCTTACAGTTATGTTTTTCTTTCTATTCACCTAATAGTTTATGTATCGTTGTTAATGAAAAAGCTTGTTTTTATAGTCATACCATTGACTGAACGATGCTGTTCAAGTGAATGGTGTATGATCGGAAAATTGAAGAAATTTGAACCTAAAAATCCAATGATTGCACCCGGTAGTCATATTTTTCCAGTTCCGATCGGAACCTAGTGCAGTTTAACCACGTCAATGCTGCTTCTCAGTTCCTATCGATTTCCCGAAAGGAAACGACGTTTTCCCCGGATAATTTTCCTAAGCGTTCGAATGATCGAACTTAATATTTTTGTGACCTTGAATAGTGCAAAAAGAAGATTCTGTACTCATTCATACAACAACGAGAAATCATACACTGATTGCAATATCCGAATATTTTCATGGATGAAAATAAAATATCGTTCACTTAGTGCACATTGTCATATGATAGATGTCCAATGTATATAATATTGAACAACTTCGTAATTCAACTATGAAAATTAAATGTAACTTACAGAAATAATAAAACGAAGGCCAAATGCTTTTGTTAAAGTACGAAACGATTGATTTTGATGTTTCCAATGTGAAGCAAAACTAAATTATAACATAGACATGTACGATTTGTTGATGAAATAGAAAAATGAGTTTCGATTTTATATTACCGAAAATTGAATCCTTGCGAAAAAGATTCTTCTTTAGACGGTGCATCTAAACGTCCAAATGAGTATTCTGGCAAGCAAAAATCTAACGATTTATCTAAATTACATTTCCAATCAATTTTAACACGAATAACACCACCATAAGTTAACATATGTAATTGTTCATGGGGATCTGGTTCAATAATATTGAGTAAAGTGCCAACACGAAATATTGGACATATTTTATGGTATACTGAATCATAATTACATTTTTTAAGATAAGATGCATTTTGTTGAATATTTTTTCTAATAACTTTAAAACGTGGAAATTCAATAAAATTTTTAACAAATATGGTAAAATTTAATGCATCACGTATGGGTTTTGGAATATTGACATCATTTTCCACCGGACACCAACCCTCCAATTCACATCGACCCATTTCTGGTTGAGAGCTATTTTTCAGAAGTTTTTTACTAATTATACAACGACCTATATTCAATATGAAAGAAAAAATGAATAGAAAACATTGTTCTATCCATGTTTAGTTTGTAATTTACCTGTCCATTTACCATTAGCCTAAAATAAATAATTAGATTAATTACAATCGGTTTAATTCTAAGACACAGATGATGAAAATTTCGAGTCATATATCTTTGTATTATGATTAAATAGAGCTCATTCAACTACTTGCAGACACGTTATTTTTATTATATTCAAATGATGAGTTACTTTTCGAATAGATATATGTTTCCACTTTAATACAAATCATTCTAGTAGAGAATGTAGTTTTAACGATTGACATAATTGAATCTTTCTTTTTTTTGATCGAATATTAAAATCTCATACACTGCATGGATCTATATTTCGTAGGATTCGACCATCAAAAGTCGAATTGAAAAACTAATGAATATATTATTGTAGATGAACATTGAAAAAAATCTATTTTTGAAACGTTTACTTTGTTAGACATAACAGCAGACTAAGAAATACGAAATCAATGAGAGAACAATTGTACACATGCTATTCTCTGTAAATAATTGTGTTGATTTGGCCCCTATAGATTGTCTCTGTCTTTTAGAATCTATCTGTTTAAAACGATCAAAATAATATACTGTATACAATATTTGTGAACTGTTCACTATTGTTTAAAATAGAATTAAGCTTCTCAACGGTTAATTTTATTTCTTCATTAAACGATCAGTAAAATCAAACTGTAAGCATCATTTTCTATTTCTAGACAACTAATAGTTTCATATTGTAACTTTCATTATATTCACTAGATAACAACAATGCTTGTATATATAATATAACAAATTATATATGTTGACTTGAGTAAATATTTCTTAATTTTGGATTTACTAACATCAATGACGTGTGATATTAATTCGAATAATGAAGTCAATACAAACAACATTTGAATTTAACATTTTACTAATTAAGGACCATAGACTCTTTTTGTACAGTTATGTTTATCGATGGCAAAAATTTTAATTAATTACGTTGAAAAACTGAATTTTACTTGTATAGTACAAGATATTTTTTCTTGCGAAAGATATTTTTATACAAAACGAACGTTGATTTGATATAGTCAATCAATCGTTATTTTTCAAAACCGTATGAATATTACTATTGACTGTTTTATATAGTTAAGCATAGTACGTTGATTCATCATGAATGTGAGTTATGTTTAATGTTAGAAAATGTCTTTGTTCAAATACGAAAGATATAGACTGCTCATGCAAATGTGGTACGTGATGAGACATGACAAATTAAAATTTTAAGTATGAATATGCATTTCTTTCTACATATTTCTCTTCGCATCGAGACATCACATAATTTCTCTCATGTTCAGTAAATGTTCTCGCATAACATATATATATATATATATAATTCTAGTTTAAAATCGCGTATATCATCACGCGGAGTCATTCAGTTTGGTTCTATTTTATGTGTGTTAAATATTAGATAGATAAATATATCGAGATATTGGAAATAAATCATATCGAATACTTTACACTCAAATGATTTTCATAATAAAAAAAGAAACGTCAACGACAACTATTTTGTGAAGTATGTTAAATGTATTTCTATCATTGAAGATGAAATACGATTTTTCCTATTCTACTAGTAGGTGTCAATATTGGGGCATATAATTAATGTTGAATGCCATGTTTTATATGTATGAAATCCATTTATGATATGGAAACTGTTGGCGTAAGCCTGCTTGAGGCTAAAAATGTAAAAACATAATGTAGTTACTATTGCTTAATGCACACAGATTGAATTTTTCCATCTATCCTAAGACACATTTCTTCAACATTTCTCTATATTATTCTTCTAATACACATTAAGAAAGTTTTCGATAGATACTGAAAATTTAGTACATTTATAGAAGCTTCAAATCTTAGAGGAGTAACATCTGTCATGATCTTTGACAGAAAGAGTAGACAGTATAGAAAAGGTGAATTATTTATGACATGTATAATTACCAGAATATCTATGACATTTTATCGACACTATTAGTCGTAGTTCATAACACTTGAATGATACTACTTATCTTAGTTGATGTAATGGAGCGATTGCTAATTTTTGAACTCTTCAGATATTTTTTTCGAACCTTCAATACATTTAGATCATTAGAAATAGAATTCATACTTTTTGAAAATCTTTATTTAATTGACATTGAGTATCATTGAAACAAGCCGATACTTTTTCATCGGGTGATTCTAAAATAGTCATCGAAAACAAAATTCAAGAAATCATCTAGATAAAATCTGTTCGTTCATATAAACATACCGGGACATCGTTTATGTTCTTGATCAGTTCGAATAAAATTTGTCATTAAAAATAAAGCATTATTTTCTTGTGGTGGTACAATATAATCTTGAAAATTAAAAGATAGTCCATATGAATTCTAATATGAAATTAATTCTAAATACCTGCACCATCAATAACTAATGTTTGATTCGGTCCCGTTTGATTATAACCAATACCCTTTGATGAAAAAAATTTATTTTTATTGTAAGTAGCAACAAGAAAAGTATATGATATGTTTGAAACAATCTTCATGCATATGTGTGTATGTGTGTGTGTGTACCTTAACTTTCAATGTAATTGATGAAATAATTGATGTATTGGTTTCTTGATAACCCTTTTTATGTATCATTAAATATGCAATACCATAGATTAAAATTAAAAGTTGTATTAGACGGCACATAAGTGCAACTAGAATAGACATAAGAATTTTTTCAGGTACATATGAATGATATTAATCATAATATGTTCGATCTCTATTGAGATTTAAGATCGTAAATCATTTGAGACAAAAATCGTCTATGTAACGTTTTTCTCTTGATAAAATTCATTGAATATTTATTTATTATTTTCTTACTTGATATGGAATGGATAGTAACAATTTTGGGTGTTTCATATTCATATACGAAACTGCGAAAAATCGATTTCATATTAGATGCTGAAAAGTATTCTCGTAATGATAAACATTGAACTGTGATAACAGATGATTCACCAGACATGTGTTTGTTCAAATAGTATATGTAGATAATAAAAACACGAAGTTTTGAAAGACGATGGTCTACAGTAAAAGAAACAAGACAAACATTTGTAATCATTCGTCAAGTAAATATGAAAAATGTAACTGCTGTCTGTACATATTATTGACCTTCGATATATGATATGTGTATGCCGTTTTCTATTTTGACGTACTAAAACTTGACTACTAACAACAATCATAATAATAATAATAATAATCATAGTGCACTGTCATCGGGTAAAAAACTAACAAATCCATTTATCTTTTTGACATGTTTTCCAATTTACATTTATTCGAAATGATGAAAATGTACCTTATTTCACATAACTGTTAGTATTTCTCTCAATAATTTAAGAGTACTCGGTCTGTTTTTATTTCTTAATAAAACTTATCTCATCTTTGTAGTATAAAATAACCAATATCGTACAGAAGTCAGCAGTTTCTGTACTTACACATCAACAAATTAGTTTATCTAAATGTTATATTAGAAAATAAACAGATGCATAGATATCAATGTAATAACTAATAAAAAATTTCCCTAAAAACCTTTGATAAATGATTTCTTCTTTGTACTTATTGATATCCTACGAATCATAATAGACATCTTGTGAATAAAATTGATGTTTATGACGTGTTATACACAAACACATATGCTGGTTGTGATTTTTTATCTGGATTACTAATTGATGCTGCATTGTCTAATATATTACCTCGTGCTAATCTACTTATCGTATTATAGCAACTGAATACGCAAATGCATTAAAAATCCTTGGCTTTATGTAGTATTCTCAATGATTTGTATTTAGACCTGTCATCGACGAACATTGGATAAAAATGTTTGTGCATACGCATAGGCACGGCTCGATCAACTTAGCTTGTTCCGTCATAAACAAGCATTAATGGATTGCTTTTTCTATTCAGTGCTATAGTTGTGCCCACATTTTTCAAATATGATTAAGACATGTGTACTTTTAATACATCCGCATAAAAACAAAAAAAACAGGTTCCTTTGTAGTATACCACGTACACTTGAGCGCAGATTTTCTACAACTCTCCCATGCTTCCCGATAGATAATAAGGAAGAAAAAAAAACTGAGAAAGAATTAATGCGACAGATGCAAGAAGTGATTCTGTGAATTGATGAATCTTCAAGTTCTTGCTTCGTCCCATGTCAATTAGATTTACATCCTAGTGATCAATACTGTATGTGTCACATGTATATAAGTTTTCATACGTTGACATACCGCATTTCATAAGCGTGGAATGATTATTGTTAAGTGAAAACAAAATATTCTTTCATGTACACGTTACGCTTTTGATAACTAATTGATCATAGTGTCATTCTACTGTTTACTAAATCTTCTAAGATAAATGCCATGAAATGGCACGCACACAAAACGAAGACTAGAATCTTCTTGTACATGCTAATATATGTGTCGTGCTTTCTTGAATGAGATTGCGAAAGAAAACGTCCATTGACCAGATGGTAGTGTAGAGATGTTAATCGATCACGTAAAACCTCTATTCCCCTTATTCTGAATTATTATTTGTCCTTAAATATGATAAAACATGCTTCTGAAAGTCATAATCCTGTGATGAAACGGTATTATTTTAGACTATATCGATGAATGAAATGCACGTGCGATATACTATAAAGATATCCAATCACATGCACTTCTAGCATTAATACTTAATAGTTGCACATGCTATTTTATTATAGGTGACGGCACTATGAAATTGACTAAATCTTGGTTGTTATTTAAAAGCTTACCAATGATTGATCGATACCAAAACAGAAGTTAAATAACATAAGAAGAATGAGATCATTTACTTGTATTGGATCTTTTTAAAGAAAAAAAAAACAGAACAGAACCGATGACAAACATCGTACAAGTACCACTATCATCTAATAGAAATAACCCATCATCATACGCGTAAGAAATATCTTCATTGTTGTTTTCCAAGAATACATAATCGACATTTGTCAAATATTGACATGCAAATTTTTTTCCAGACCAAAGAGTTAGTCTATTATTCTCAATCTTTATCTCTCTGTCATCTTATACACTCTCTGTCTTATCGGATAGTATATAGAGACAAAAATCTCCATCTTACCGTAATCAGTTGTTCCCTGTTATGAAGGCAAGACGATGAAGTCCAAAGTAAATATATAGAAGAAAAGAACAGAGACTGACTATAACAATAAAGCAAAAAAAGAAATCAAGAAAGCAAATGCACCCGCATAGTAAAGCAGTCACTACTAGAATAATTAGTAGATCGATCGGACGTATGGGCATTCCTATTGATTGCCGTTTAATTCTTGTTCTTTTCTTTTTTTTTCCTCATTTCTCTATGTCTCTTGTTTTTATCATGTTGTATTACTCTTATGCTCTAGAGAATGAATGCAAAAGAAAGAAAAAACTGTTGATATTTCTTGTGTGACATGCGAAATCAAAGATCAAATCTTGTAGATATAACTTGACCTCATGATTATGAATAATAATTCTTTTGGGATTAAATGCAGAGAATAATTAATCAACTTTATCAAAAAGAAATATCAAATGTATATCAAGGATAAAATTTAATTTGAACTTTTATGATTTTAAAGAGAACAGTTCATTCAAGAATTAAATGAACAATGGAAAAGTGATTTTCTATCTTCCAGCGTACATTAGTTTCCGTCGTAAAATATGTTTTTATTTTAACTGAATTCTTTTCACATGAAATAAAAATATGAAAATGGATTTGATGATTGTACGAGAGAATGAGTATCCGTATTGCACATACTTTTCGAAAGGAAAAACCAGTGCGTACTTGATTTTGTTCAAGAAGATAATATGTTTCATTGTTATCATATAAGATTTACTAGGACAGTGAGACTATATTTATTCTTCATATACATTTTATTGTTCGTCATATGGATCGAGTTGAATTATTAGTCATATGTTTATAATGTCAACGACAATAGAAACATGAAATAGACGAGCTATCATGTGTGCATAGTGTACATGATCTTCATTCAAAGATCACATCTCTTGGATGATTTTTGCTATCTCTAGAGAAGGATATTTTCTCCTCAGTCGTACTAAACAAGTTCCTGAAATAAAGTCTCGAACATATTGTCTGATTATTCGTGAAAAACAAAACCTACCACATAAGATCAACTATTCATAACGCACAAGTCGTTTGTTACACGAGGAATCTTATATTATAAAAATAACTACAAGGAATATATTTGAATATTGAGTAAAAATGCACAATACACTGTTTCGATTTAATCAGTGGTATGAAAATCTAATATATTTAGCAGACTAGAGAACACGTCAAATATTAATATGATGATCAACATATTGGGTTAACTGTTTTGCCAATGTGTGTCCTTGCTTATGATACGGAAGAACAGCTGGATGCGATTATCAAAGAAAATTTATTCGATAGTATTATAGTGTCTGCCAAAGAAAAAAAGAAAATTCTTTTCTATGAAATCAGCAAACAAACTGATTTATGTATTTGAAACACTAACTTGATCTTTAAATCGTCGATCGGAGACTTACTTCAAAAAATTTGATCAATTATTTATATTTAAAATTTCGAAGAAAAAAATCAATCAACTCTCTCCTTCTCATGCATAGTGATTTATTATTCTGTCATACTGTCATGTACACAGCGTCTATCAATAGATCCAGTCTTAATATCCCAGATTTTTCTATCTCAACTGTATGTTAATATCTGCTGAAGAATAACATGTCATCGACAAATATGTCGAAAAAGTAAATACAATTTAACAATTTGATGTACAAGTATATAAGTAAGAGTTGATGATTAAGATATTTGATCCTACTTCTCAAGACATGACCTGTTTGATGACGAATACATTCATCATCTGTCGTGGTTCTTTAATTGTTAACTAGATCTCAACACAACATTTGTAATCGAGTACGTAATAATAAAATTAATTACAAAAAAAATATATATATAAATTTTTCCTAAATTATCGAATGCAAAGTGTTACATAACAATTACGATGACAATCGGATTTTTTTTATGTCATTCTGATCAATGCAGACACTGAGATAAATAATGTTTACAAGAGGAAAGCTGTTATTCATAAACGATGTCCATGTATAGACATTGAATAACAAGAAAAAAAAATGAAACACTTTACGATGAAGTTTTTTGTTTGCTATGGATATTTTGGATATCCTTGTTACTTCAATGTTCTTAAAGATAACAACAAAGAATATAAGATCTTACTGAATTGTTTATTGAAAAGTGAATATCACAAATTTAGAGAACTTATATCTTCGATGAATAATGGGACAAGTTGACAATGATAATATAAAGATCAATAACATACGTAGATAATATTATGAAAATCGATTCTATTCACTTATTATGGATGGATGATCAGATTATCTTAATTGAATTAAAGAATGTGACAAAAGTTGAGTCTTACAATTTATGTTAACAGAAATTCTAATCGATCTAAAATTTTTATTTCAATAGTCTGAAATTATAACGATGCTTAGACACTCCGACTCATTCAACACAATATTTTGAATTAGGATGATTTAAAAAAGTTCACATGTCTCTCAAGTTCAGTGTTTGAATTCGTATTGATGTCTATGATCAGGAAACTTACGATAGTTAGATATTTGTTTGGCAAGTTGTATCTCAGAAAGAATCACAGAGATCATCAACAATGATATTAGATCAGATACTAAAGTCAAGCTTTTAAATAGAATAAAATAGCAATTTCGACCCAGCGGAAAAGTTTGAGTGAAAATGTTTGCTTATTTTTCGGTCAATATAAAAAATATTTTAGAAAACTGATCAGTTCTTTGTTAGATCTAGAGATAGATACTCTTTTCTGAAGTATAACGACAGAAACATTTTATCTTCTTTTGCAAGAGAGCATTCAGAAAATCTTTAGAGGTCGTAGAACAAGTACTTTTACTAGATAACAATTTCCCTTATAAAACTATTGTAAACAATTAAAATGAGTCATATGATAGATGCAACAGTTCTGCACAAAGATTTTATGTCAAACTTGAAAGAAACTAGTTTGACATGAACGATATTTTAGTCAAAAAATTGATCATGGTAAAAGAAATGTTTTGATGTTTTATTTGAAGATGAAAATCGCAAATTTTTAGTGTTGTGTTTCCGTCCCAAATAGAAGATGGATGTGAAGTATCTCTGTTCATGCTAGTTTTTAGAGTTGTCAAAAATGCTATAGGGTTTGATTCTTCTGAAATGTTTTCATATGGATGAAAAATGAGTAAATATTTTATCTTAGACTTTGTCGCTCATCCATTATTTCTATCTAGTTTTGCTTGCATAAAGCTCTGTTTTCACTGTTTCAACATAGTGATAGTTGTTCTATTGACTGTTTGTAAAGAGATATTGTGTTCAACTGTGTACATGCATAGCCATTTGTCAATTAGACAAACTTGATAGAATCTGAAGAAGGATATCTTACGATACATATGTTTCTTAACTCACTATTTATAATATGATTTGTATAACAAGTTGACTTGTACAATATCAATGTGGAAAAAGAATGAAAAAAAATACTTTACAAAGATTTTCAAATGGAATCCACCTAGTCAGTATTGATACTACTGAACATCAATACATACACATGACTATGTACTCTTTATATTAAACAATTATCTAAAAATTGTCGATGCAATTAGTTATGAGTGATATATATATATATATCTTTTGTTTTTACGAATCTCAACCTTCGGGAAAACGATAAAAAATTTGTTTGAATAGATGTTTTTCAAAAAAACAAAAGGAATCATTAGAAATGTTACATTTTCATAGACATCGTTAATAGATAATCCTAAAGAAAAACACTCGCATGGAAAATTGATTAATAGATCATATAAATTGACATTGTCCT
>OENT01001494.1:0-14481 GCA_900239685.1 Rotaria macrura
GTGGGTATGGCCAAAGACGGATGACATCAAACAGAACATCGACATTCCAATTCACAACGCTGTCTGCTTCCAATTGTACACCATAGTCGACTTGACTGTCTATCATGGCATAAATCTTGCAGAAGTATATCGATGGACCACAATTTTGCTGAGACAAGCGCCGTTTAATTAATCGAGGATATTGTTTTGTGTCAAATGAAAGATCAACATCGAAACCATAGGCAATCACTGGACGTGTTGAAAAATGATGCACAGAATCAAGTAAATTACTCAGAAGAGCAAGGTAGTCAGATTTGTTGTCGCTGAAAACGACAAAAGCTTCCCTCGGCGTACTATTCAAAGGTAGCCCGGAAACAAGAGCCCTTGGTAAAATTGGCATACGTGTCGATCCAAACGAAGAATCACTTGATAGCGATCTTCGTGAAATTGTACTAATATGAGATGGGCTTGCTGTGTGACAATTAACAAGATAAACGGATACCAAACATATAATCCCAATCAAAAACGAAATCTTGTGATAGCACTTTCGTAATTTATAAGTTATTCCTAATAGAATAAAGCAGAGGATATTGTCAGTGAATTAAGTAGTAGATCACGCTCTGAGTTTTCCAAAATTTAATCGAAACAATACTGAATAGAAGTAGATTAAAAGAAATAGGACACCACCTGAAAAGTCACAAAGTCTTCTCTCTTAATAAAAAGCACCTTGAAAGCGCGGCTTCTTTATACTAGTACAAAATATAGAAACAGGGACATTAACGATATGGTTAGATATTATTCTATTAACTGACGCCTCATTTTTGCATTTTACTGTTACGGTTCGTGTGTTATTGTTCATTATTGAAATTTTCCGTCGTAAATTTGACACTTTTCTTATTGAGAGTGTCGAATTATAGGAAGAAACAGTTTGTTGCGTACAGCGATGTTTTGATCCCAGGTGGTCTAACCTTAATATCGAAGGTAGACGAGAAGCCACAAGACTTTGCTTTACAAATAACACAGTATTTTCGTCGAAAATATATGCGAGTTCCACAAACGGTATTCTGGAAGATTGGTGAAAGTGGGTTTCTCAAGCTCGGAAACTTCTTTTCAATTGTTTCCCAGAAGACTCTTTTTCTTTAGAGAGTGGCAGATCTCCGTAACACATCCAAACGAGTACTAAAGGAAAGCCATTGAATTTTTAACTATTTCTGCGTGGTTTTCTTCCCAATCTAGTTATGTTATAATGATTAAGTAGAAGGATTTTTATCTTAACACATACTCAAATTTTATGAGCATGTTTCTATTTTTAATATGTATCATATTAATCATGAGAATTCCATATTAGTTCGACATTTTTTATAGTGTCATACAGAATTTAAACCAAGGCCTTGTGAAAAATATATACTTATGCAATAATTATAATCAATTTTGATTATAAATAACTAAACATTCCTATTTTTCATAAGAAATTTCATTTTTGAAGATACAATACTCTGAAAATCGATTCGAATTTCCATAATCAATCAAAATTCAAACCTTGCTAAATCCGATTAAGTAATCATTCAAACAGTCTTAACGAATATGTAAGTAGATGGCATTGAAATCATTAGTGTTTTTGCAGACAGCTAGAAAAGGTGTCAGTCTTCAAATTTCAGTCGTAACAAGATGGTTATTATTTTCTATTTCATCTCATTTTTCAAACTATCTATTTTATCAGTTGCACAGCCAGTGTGAGTTCAAAAGGATAAATTTAACAGCAAGTACTAGAGCAAATAATAAGAAATTATTCATGTCATATTCAACATATTCAATCATGACCACCATTATAAGGTAAGTGTCGGTCAAACGAAGACTTGAACTTACACATACATAATATTGATAGTATGCTCAAGAGTGACAATAGATAGTTTACGTTTATAAAGATAGAATTTCATCAGTTTTGTCGACTACTTTCGATTATATCACTTTGGACGAGATTTTTTAATAAACTATAGATTTCGTCAGTTGTTCAAAGTTATCTCAGGTGTTGATACTCCATTCTAAATATTAGGTCAAACTTTTTTCTACAAACATTGAAATTCAAATAGATAATTGCAGAGATCAATCTTACGGTTATCGACATTGGATATTCGAACCAAACCCATTTCAACTGATTCTGTTATTTAAAGAGCAGAATACGATTTCGGCTAGAAGAGCTTCCACTAAATGAATCCTTATTTCATTCACAGCTTCTTTATCTAAAGAGACAACATAAATAATTAAAATTGATTAGGGTATTTCTATCAATTATAATCAAGTGTGTTTCACAAATACATAAAATGAAATACACAACGTCAAAAATATAAGTCAATATGCTTTGTCCTATGAAAGATGCTCTTTTTGCATTTAAAGAAAGTCGATTATACTCGATTATGCTTAGGAACTTGAATACTCTTGGACCTGTGCGGAAAGAAGTTTCCGGAATTGTTTTTCTTTAGGAGATATTCGTCCAAAAGTTGCATATTGAACAAAAATTCAACGATAAAACGTTTCGGAACTGTGATCATTGCCAGATTCCTTGCAGATATTGTTGGTTTCCAGTAAAGCATGTGTGATTTGGTTCATACAATGTTTGCTTTTACAACGGATCAATTGGTTTAAAAACTGCGGATCTCGCTTTACTTTTTATGTACACATTGTTTAAAGTATTCTGTTAAGATTCCTAAAAAGACAGCTTAATCTAAAAAGATATCTAAAATAATGTTTTTGAAAAAATTTCACACTTTGAGATTTCTTGACCTCTGCATTTACTATGATTTAACATTCAGTGATGCTTCTGAAGCTGTTCTCCAATGGGTATTTCAATGCATTCAAAAGCACCAACATAAGGCACTGTATTTCTAAATCGAGTGTTCTCAGTGTTATGTTACAAAGAGTTGAGATCTTGGCTTTCATTTAGTTGCGGCAGTGTTCGAAACTAAAATTTGATATTCACGACTAATATATACGTTGAAAATATAAAATATTTATTGAGAAAGTTACTGTTCACATTTAAATTTAAAAATCTGACAGTTCATTTGCTACTTGTAGCAATAAAAAATAAGTAAAATATACAAGTAGCGCGGCTTTACCGTCGCTAACCCTCTACTGAAAGGATTTGATGTTGTTGAACAAAGGATACCAGAGCAAGAAAACACATGAAAGGATATGCTCATACGCAAGTGAAAGAAAAAATTAAGATAATAGTCAATGTCCAAAAAGAAAATCGAATCTCTCGATAGTTTTTGTTGTCTCTTTATTTCACCTGTATTCAGTATTTCTGCTTTGTTCTGTGTATCCTGAGTATATTCGCCATATCATTCATACTGTCAGTTTTCTCTGTACATGTTTCGAATCCTTAGTACTCATAGCGTATAATATATATTTTTTATTAGCTCCAGCACTGCATCCAGGAGTATTAAAATGTTTCAATGTTAGGATCGACCGATAATATATAAAAATCGTCATGTGACATGAAAAACTAAAACACATCGCTAGTCAGATGAATGCAAATATTAAAAGTTCCACCCGAGCAACTTTTTCTCTTATTTTATCGAAGAAAAAACTTAAAGTTCAGTAAATAATAGTATTGTTCTATTTTATTGACTGTAATCATTTAGAGTGAGTACCTCTATCCCACAGTTTAATTCCCAACCTCGTTCATTCTTTTGTAGAACATTATCGAATTGTCTGCTTGATACACTGAAGTCGAACAACAGATAATCTACCTTTTCTATGGGTGTAATGGTACCTAGGAGATAATTTCGATACTTGGATCCGATTGGTTCCGGTCGGAATCCAATCAGACTTCATTCGGATTGCATAGGTTCTTTTAATAAAGCTAACGAAAGCCTATCGGAATTCGAGAGCGAGATTGTTTTTCCCTTCCTATTGTTAACCAAGCAGGTGCTAATTAGTCTCTAATGCGGAAAATAGGACTCAGGTATTGTATCCGTTTGTACATCCGTCTCCTGAAATTAGATCGAATTACGCCGACTTATCGGAAGCGATATGAACCAATCGGATCCGGTATCGGATTAATTCATCTGGGTAACAGAGTGTGTTCATCTAGACAATTATCCTTTTCAACATTCGCAATACGAAAAATCGCTTGATCCATGCAGTCAAAATTTCATCGAAAAAGTCCTATTCTGTGAAATTTTAATCCCTCATTGCATGCGTAACTGTGTAATTCAGTAGTTTCTTTGTTGGAGGAACTTTTCATGTGCACAAAAGATCAACAACTAGTAGAAAGTATTCCCTCTCCCCACTTAAATATCAGTCACAGCTCTGACTGTGACTCGGCTCTCAAATTGGTAGGAAGGGGTGATCAATACACCATTTGGATATAGGTTGAATTTTTCAATCTTTATGGTCAAATTTCAATAGCAGGGGAAGGGATAGTGCCTCATGTATAGTGCTTTTATTTACACCCTTCACTCGGAAAAACATCTAAGTACGTATTTCTCGTAAAAATTAGATCCGTAGTAAAACTCCGGTCTCGATCGCATGACTGCAGTAGAGTAATAATGTTAACGATCTGTCTTCATTATAGACTTCATAAATTAACAAGCCAAATACTTTATGAGCTTAGAATTGTTTTTATGAGTTACTCTACAATTATTTTTGATGGAAATCATATTAGTATTTATCAAAATGTTATGAAGAAAGGAGCATGATGAGCTACCAGCTTGCCGGAATGCTCTTCTCTACTTTCCACAGCAATTACAGATCCATCGATAGATAGGGATTATAAGTGACAAACAATAGTATGATGATTATGGAAATATCGTAATACAATGAAATACGAGAATTTTAAATCTGTTAACCTATTATTTATGATGCATAAAAAACATGCATGCTAACATATTTTTCTAGAAGCCGTGACACGCTAAGAAGGTAGCATGAAAAAACAGCGATACAAATTAGTGGTGCATTTTCATGATTACTGAAAAATTCAGAAGGAAAGTAGGTAAAAATTATTAATGACGAAGCCAACGTAACTGTATGTTCATAGGAGCGTGGTCCTTGGAATGAGCATAACCCACCTCATCCACCAATTCCTCACGATTACCCAATGTCATGTTCACTCCCGACAGTACGCTAACACAGCCACGTACATTGAAGACAATATTCAGGCAGTCCGATGTAATTCTTAGGCAATTTTTCTACGAATCCAGTTCACCCTTATCGTTTTACAGCGTGACAAAAAACATCAGGATTGACAAAAAGGCTGGACATACATAGCCTTATAGGAAACGAAGTTCTCCGCCCTACAGCTCACCTGATTTACTTTTCAGTTCAGTGTCTTCGATGCTGATCGACAGCTCATAATTCACGGTTTTCCATTGGCAATACAAAGAATATGCCTCCTTCGACTGGAATCGCGAGTGCCGGACAAAATTTGACAAAATATGCACGGGTAGATAAAAGAAGTCTTCACCAGTCACCTAACATTTTTCGAGTGTCTTGAATAAAAATCGAAATAAAAATCATAATAGACATTCTAATTAGCGACTTGTCGTTCGTCGGCACCCCCACGGGGCACCACTCATGGCTAGCCACTCCCTAAGATGACGATGCTGCAACAAGTGATCGCTCCGTTTCATGAGCATTGAAGTTGAAAGCGCGGACAAAAGACGTAACCGATTTCCGTCCGGGTGGATCTACCTATTCCTCAATACAAAAACCCAAGCTTTCTGGTCTTAAAAACCTTTTCCCACAAGAGTTACCTAACCGTTCTCACTGTTGGCTAGGACCAAATCAACACAAATAGAATGGTTTCTACATCAGAGTTAGAAAGAAATCAACAGCTATTATTTCCCTTCCAAATATCGAATACAAACGAAACCAGACGGCAAACATACCCGTACGATGAAAACAGAGGCTTCGGAGTGATCATCATTCAACCCAAACACAGAGATTCAGTGATTGGCTGGATTCGTGACCTGTGTAATACTATTGGTCGATCGCCCAATCGAAAGGCATCTGATTGGTTGATTTCGTGTTATTTGATTTGATTTACTATAAAAACACCGAAAGAGAAAATGTCGAAACAAAAAATGTCGAAAAAAAATGCCGAAAAAGCTCTGTCGCAAAATAAACTGTCGACGCACGAAACACAAAATAATAAATGTCGAAGTAATTTATGTCGAAGAAAAAAATGTCAATCATACAAATCTTCGAAACTTCGAAGATATCATCATGAAACAATGCTGATATTTCTTATTTAGTGTTATATCTACTAAAGGTATATCGAATAGTTAACACTTTATCCAATAAAACCTTGCGTTCGACAAACATTCTAGAACGACGAATAGATACAGAAACAAATAACACAATGGTGGTATTGTTTGAAATTTATCTAAATATTATCCTTTATTTTAAGTATCTATCTACACACTTTCCAACTTTTACTTTTTCACTTTTCATTTCTGCAATGTCGAGCGCTACAAATAGCGTATCTTTTCTTACTTCCAATAAAGTTTATGATTTGTTGGTGAATGATGATTTCACTTTTAAAATCAACAAACGAATATGTTCCAAATATACTGGATTTGCAAAACCAACAATTGAAATTGGTAAATCCATGGGAAGCGTACCACGTTTACATCAACGTTCTCCAAATTTGCCGAAACTCTTAGGGTTTGTAGAGCTCGACGAGCTGATCACATTGGTAGTAATATATTTGGATTTGAATGTGTTGTCAGGTCAACATAGGAAAAATACGTTTTTCGGACTTTTGAAAAAATCAACGTCGAAAAAGAGGGGTTTGTACTTTGTCAAAGCATTTTCTTCTTCATTACTCCATCAAAACTACACATCCTATATATATTTGGATAGGTCACAATTCACTCTATCAAACCAAATATGAACCAAGTAGTTCATAATCCTGAGTGAAACTTTCCACGCACCAGAAGTTTTTGACAGTAACGTAAATTTTCGTTCCTAATACAAAATCTCTTGCGAATTTCGGTGACTGGTAGTACTTCAGGTTTTGTAGAGCGTCGCTTGATCTATCTGCTGGTATATAAGATATATCAGTCGTTTTCGATTTACCGTGGCTATAGAGGCAAAAATGTGTAAATACTCAATTTTTCGGCAAATTTTAGCTCATATTTATGGGCTTATTCATAGAAAGCATCGATGAATCAGTTTGAAAATTTTAACGTAGATAGATCTCAATGAGTAGCATAAAAAGAAAATGAAATTTCACAAGGTACTATGTGATATTTTCTATCATATGATGATACTAAATGGTAAAAATTATCGTTTCAACTCTTCGATAACTATTCAAAAGTTTTTCTTTTCATAAGAATCACTACAACATTGTACTGTGATGATGTAGAAAACTTAGAGAACCCATAACTCATTTTGAAAGATTCTATTCACTTTGATTTCGAAAATGTAGTTGTAAATCTTTTTAACAATATAGAAAAAAGAATATTTAATATTATCCGGTACAATATGAGTCTTCTGTCGATTATATTGATGTTATTGCAGGATAAGCATATTTATCTCAATCCAAATCTTATTCAAATCGTAATATATTACTACCAACGTGATCAGCTCGTCGAGCTCTACAAACCCTGAGAGTTTCGGCAATATTGGAAAAAGTCGATGCAAACGTGGTGCGCTTCCCATGGATTTACCCAAGATATTTTTGATTTAATTTAATTTTGTCTAATGTTGAGGTTAATTGCCATGATTACTAATATGATATTCAAACATTTCTATTAATTCATTGAAAGTTTTTTCTAAATTTTCTTGAAAAGCATCTTGGCAGTCTTGGTAACTGCATGAGATAATTACTTTTTATATGTGATAAAATTTAGCAAAATTTTGTTAGATTACGTCAGTTGCATTCTGGCAGTACTACTCTATGAAAAACCTATCCGAGGAAACCCAGAGATGTTTTCGGAGCTTGTTACTATCGAAAACCTTTTAAGGGTTTCCTAGACTTATGAAACCATTAAACCATAGACCAGTTGCCTTAGTATGCTGATCTCGGAAAGCGATAAAACATTTTGGACTTTTCATTTGTATCGTTTAACAATGAGAGCCTTCGCATCACCACACCCAAGTTCGCTCGTTCTACCCACGAGATTCTACAAGAACAAACGGAAAACATCCGGGAAAGTTACCGTATCCCGAAGGAAGACAACGAAAATCGAAGAAACATAGAGGTACCAATGTGGACTGTGAGAAAAGTAAGTACCATTCCTGATCCCTAAAAAACGGTTTCGTAGATGTCAAAGGCTTCTAGATGAGTTCAAACACTAAAAAGATAACTATTAATATCTACGAAATCTTAAGAGGATTTGATTGCAGACACACTGTTAGAACCATCTACTACGAAACCTTTTTCAAGTTCCGTACAGAGAGAAAAGTTTTACCAGGAAACTATATCGGTTTCGTATTTTTTACGAAACCTTTTCTCTCTGTACGGAATTTGAAAAGGGTTTCGTAAGAGACGGTTCTAACAGTTTACCCGCGATCAGATCCTTTTAAGATTCCGTAGATATTGAGAGTAGTGTTTTTAAAGAGTTTGAACTCATTCGGAAGCCTTTAGACACCTACGAAACCTTTGTTCGAGGGTTCAGTAAAATATTTAATCTTTTACATTGTAGCCTGAAACTTTTCAGACATTTTCCACATAATTCCCTACGGATCTTTCCGGACGCCTAGAAAACTTCAATACAACTTGGTAGAAACATTCAAATCCGTTACAGAACAGGATACTCTTCCCTGTTTCTCTACCGCATACGGTCACTCTCCCATCTTTCAGCCATTCCGTCAGGATCAGGTGGCCGGAACCATCCACCAAGTATCTTGAAGCTAATATGGAAATAGAACAATTGATCAGGTTTCACGTTTAAATTATAATGCATCATTATTATTTTCTGGTCGCATGCACAATCTTAATAGAAATAATACAAACGATCACTTTTACCTTTTCAAATCGAACTCCCCGACATTATATATTCATCTCAAGTACGATCCAACTATGAATAGAATAGGTCATTGGGTGTTATAACATTAAATTGCAACTAATCATTCTTATTTTCAAATCGCATGTTACATCTGGATAGATATAAGACGAACGGTAACCTTTCATCTTATTAAATCGACCACATCGTCAATATAATTTAATCTGCTATTGCACTTAAGTAGAGATACCAAAGAAGACCACCTGTCAATTATTTAATTAAAATCAAACCTTCTTCTATATTCGTCACATAATGTCACGAAATAAATTAAAACAAAACAAATACTTATTACCTATTCAAGTCAAACACATTATTATTTGCTCATACCATGTTGTATATAAACAACGGAAATATGAACGCTACTCTTCCATCAATAAGACGCAAACTTGCCGTTATGAAGTGCTCATTCAATGTTTTGCATAAGACGAAAAACTGCACCTGATCATCTTCTCCTCCTGCGGTACAACTCGTCGCAACACACTCCTCGTCAAATTTTGTACCCATACAAAGCTAAAATATACGGTGACGTTTCACTTGTTACCATCGGGCAAACAGCTCCTACATGTTTATCTGGTGCTGGGCATCAGACAAAATACAGTAAACGATCATCTTTCTGCTCTTCCTGCTGTCGTTCGCGTTAAAATTAGATCACATCACCTTGTATCTTAATGGACATATAATATCGCGTCACGTTTTACTTTTCATGCACGAAATCACCCGTCATACTTGTTACCTACGTAGATCTTTGTCGCAAGAGGAAATACTGCACACCTTCATTTTTCTCCCAATTATTTGAATTAAACGCCCCTATTCACTTCACTCATGGGCCATTCCACCGGATGTCGCCAGGTCAATCTGGCGACCACGCTGAAATTGATTGAAGCTTTCAGGATTTGTAGAGAATTTTCCGCTGATCATTTTTGTAATAAACGGTTTCAAAATAAACTTTCTTTTCGTAAAGATACATGTAAAATACGTAAAGTGCACTTTTCATTTTTTCGAAAAATAAAAATCCATTTTTTTCGAAATAGCGATGCAAGTCCCAACTTTTTTACTCTGATTTCCAAACCAACCACATATTCAGATTCATCGTGCAAAACTGCATTAGAATCTGTAGGAATTAAAACAATTTTGATTTATTTTATACGTTGCACTAGGTTACTATGTAATGCACTATAGAGGTGCAGTGTTTGAAAAAATCGATCAGAAAGTCTGAATCAACGGAAATAGTGTGACTAGCAGTTTGATAGAGCGAAACTTGCTCTACAGCTTTTATTATTTAGTTTTCTTCCCGACTTTGATTTTGGAACGAACGAGCATGGAAACTGTTTTCGATGACAACTTCCCAGTTAATTTTCATGAATTTATCAGTAAAACCTAATTATTTTACTTTAATGAATGCATCCAAATTCCTTGCAATGTTCAGCAATTGTAGAACTCTTTACGCTGAGTATTTTGACATTAAATTATTGAATGTTCAACTCTATTTTCGTGAACATGTAAGTTAAATAATAGAACTATGCATTTTCCCCTGATGATTATTTTGCAAATAAAATGAACTTTTTTTCACACAAATGAAACTGATAACACTTTAGTATTTGCTTAAATCCTAAGTCTGATAATGTATTCAGAGGAAAACTCTTGATTGTCTTTGCGAGTTGTAGGGACAAAGGTTGTTGTCAGACTGTCTTTAGAAATTTTCCCAGACAGTAATTTCTATAGAATACTTTTTTATCCAATTTGCTCTAGCCCGAGATAGATTATCTGTTTCAAATGTCTAATAACGAACATTTGGTGTAGTTTTCAGCACAGATGACCTCTTGTATGTGCTGAAACGACGCTATTCTGTACACTGTCCTGATGGTCTAGAAGATTCAGCAGACAGTTCATACTATGAAAAAAATAGCAGCGAACTGTAGAATATCTGTGAGATTCTCAGAAACCTAGATCAGCAGAAACTTTCGGAGCCATAAGAGGAAAAATTTGGCAGGCGCGCTCGAGAAATGGTGAGGGCTAGGGTTGCAACGGTGACGATAACCACTACAATTGGTAACCGGTTCAATCGGTTACCGACATAAACAGACTTAAGCTGGTATCAGCCAGTATAAACTAGGGATACAACGATGACAAAGAATTACATATCACCACACTGTAAAAAAAAATCCGTAGAATAAAAAACGAAAAAAGGGTTTATGAAAGTGCAACGTATAGCAAACCCTTTTCAAGGGTTTATGAGAATACAATATCCAAAATTCAACTTAAAAAAGCTGACTTGAAAACGTTTATGAGAATCATGAATGGTCTAAGAGGTTTATGAAAAGGTATATGATTGGGTTGATCGACCCCTCCAGCTGACCCAAGGGTTCAATAAAACGTACATGAGTGGGTTGATCGACCTCTTCAACGGACCCAAGGGTTTATAAAAGGGTATAAAAGACAGATGATTGATCTCAATTAAGGCTATTAAACTGTCACATAATGTACAATATAGTAACCCAAAAGTATCATGAGTTGTTTTCAGAGATTGATGGATAATTGAGCGAAGGAGATCCTGTTCATCATTAATAAGGAATAAATACAGTAATGAATAAGAGAATGTGTGCCCTGTTCGAATTTGAAAGAAAAGCGTTTCCTCTTATCTATAGTTTTGACGTTTTGTAACTAATCATGTCCTCATTTGAAAACCTGATAAATTGAAATCAAACTCATGTAGAAATGAGAAAAACTAAAAAAGAGACATATTACTCTATTGATAAATCAGGATTCATTAAGCCAAAAAGAAGCAAAGAACCTATAGTGGACTCAACAAAATCTTCCGATCTAGTTACTTGAAGCAGATGTTTCATAGAGAGAACAATTAAATCACAAGGAAACTAAGCAACTTCGAAAGAGAATTATAACTGTTGGTTTAAAACCAATTTATCGAAGACTCTAAATATCTACTTCTCTCACAAATAGATTTTGTAGGATTTTGACTAGGCTTCATCGAAATTAACTATATGATTCTCTGTAAGATCGAGACATGATCATGATGGTTTCATGAGATACTCTACTTTTAATAAGCGTAATGAATGGTCGAGAAACTTCACAAAATACGACAACAAAATTATTGCAACGTGCTTCCGCCATATTTTAATATTTATCCAAACGTTTACAAAATTTTGAACTTTCGATATTATTAAAAGAGCAGTCTTTACAGTCATAGCAACTCAACGATCCTATTTCTGGCCTAATTATAACTTTGTCTACAGTGTTGCACAAGAGCTTCACTAACCTGAAGTATTATTCGTAGTTAATCGTGTTGTTGAGTTTGATTTTAAGATAACAAGCAGATTTCATTTAAAACATCGCTCACTTGCTGTGGAGACGCTGCCTATTCAAATCTAAACAAAAAAGCAATAATTAGCAATGAAAATAAAACATTTATATTGACGACATTACTAATAGTTTCAATGCAGTGCCTTTACGTTGAGGAGTTATTATAAATTCACATTCCTGTACAGCGTTGCTTGATTGATCAATCTCTGAGTGACAAAGACACCTAAGATTCAAAAAGGTTAGATTACACTCACCTATTTGAGACAAAGATCTCTTGAAAAAGTATAGCCGCAGTGATTCATAGAAGAAGTTAGCAAGCCGCATCTAAATAGAAACAAAAACAATAGAATAAGTAATAGTAATTAACGTGAAACTCATAAAGATCCTTTAATATCATTCAAATCAAGCAACCTGTCTGAGTAAATATAATTGACTAATATAGCGCATAGCTTCAATAGTAATTTCTAATATTCAGTCTGAATCTTCTGAATACAACTGGGTCTTCATTTTTGAAGACTTTGTGTGCGCTGTAATCGCCTAACAGTGCCCAATTGAAAAGTAGGAAAAGATTGAAAATACCATGAACGATTTCTTGTATCATGAAAATATGGCACAAAAGATAAAGAAATCATCCTACTTTAATATGTGCATTCATTGTTTAATGAGTTTTCTCGATAAAATGGGAAAAAAGTTTGAATTCAGAAGATCACTAACTTATTTCAATCGTGACTATTGCTATATGGGCTAGAAGTGGTCTCTTAAGCAACAAAACTCTTATTAAAATCTTGGTAACTCTTCTTCTGAATCTAGCTAGATCACAACTCTCATGGAAAAAATACTGTACATACACAAATTGCTCTGTTTTTTCTCCTTAAAACTGAAAAAAGGAGCACCATTCATAATCGGAGCTTCGCTTTAGTATGCGTTACGTGGAAGAGCATAAGAAAGAAAATCAACTCGCTCAGAAAGAGCTTTGGAAATCTCGGTGCCGCCCTTTCTCAATGTTCATCTTTATAAACACAGGCTCTATTAAGGAAAGAAAAACCAATAATTTTCACATTTAAACAATGCTTTTTTCATGTACTTTCACAAGATTAAAAAAATCAATTATTCTTAGAAATCAAACTTACCCGTCATGACATTGAATGGTACATGATGTTTGTGAAACACAAGAAGTGATAAGAGCATCATCTACGACCCAATTGAAAATTAGTTTTTACTTATCTAAAACATAATATATGAGCTTTCAAAAGTCACACTATATTGAGAAGCTGAAGTTGAAGACAACCTGAAAAGGAAAGAGAAATGGCTAAAGACTTTCACCATGGACTTCGCTGTGTTCCTAAACAAACAAAAGAAACTAGTAATAAAAATGCATTCATATAAGAAACATAAAAGATATTCCCAGTGTACGAAATGATGAACTAAAACTAAAAGTATAACTTATACTTCTATATTATCCGGCTTCACATTTAAAGATGACCAGAAGTTGAATTGATAAACAAAAGAAAAAAACTCGAACAACTCAAGTTTCTGTGTGGATTATTGTGGTCACTCTAAAAAAGAATAGACTTATAAGAAAATTCTGCGATATATGTATCATTTAAAATGTTTTTCATGGCCTTAGCCAACATAAAAGATATTGGGTTTTTGGAGAGAGAATATTGAAGGACAGATTGTTGCGAAGAAAAGTTCTCAATCACTACTTTAGAAATCGTCCTTGAAGGCTTAAACGAAGATGAAAAGACGATTAGTAATTAAACACACTGTAATATAGAAATGAATTTATATGATTTGCATAATCACAAAGAGTGTAGCGAAGATAAAAATTTCTGTAGTCTTTCTGGTTTACCTGAAAAAGAAGAAATGATATTGACGACATATTGAAACTGGCATGAGAGAAATATATTGTAAATATTTTTTAGACATAGTAAGGATGAGAAAAGTGAATCATACCCATATGTCAATAGTTTCAATAGATCCAGAAAAGTGAAAAGTAAGTCATCAAAACATAAAATACAATATGAAAGCGTTGGCAATTGTACTTGTTTATCTGAAAAGCAGCTACATAAATAATAAGAATAAGTGGTTAGATACCCGAAAAAACTTTTCCGTACCTGTTTAAAATATAAGACAGCAGTGCAATTATTTATCATATTTATGTACTTTTATG
>OENT01001494.1:15062-28193 GCA_900239685.1 Rotaria macrura
CCGGAAGGTAAGACTGAAGTTACTTACAATACTTTTTTTTATCTGCTTGATGTGGAGAAAAGATAGTATAGAAATTAATAGTTGAGAAGAAAAATGTCTCCAACAAAAGTTTCTTGGATAGTTTCGATGATCTAAATAGAGGGAACAACTAATGATGAGAATGTACATACAGTTTTAATTGAATCATTTTCATGTCATTCCTTACCATAAAAGGAATACGAATTGAACAACTTAACTACAGTTAATTTTTAATTTCTAAAAAACCCGAAGATGAACGGAAACGAATTCGTTGGAAAATTTAATCGAGTGTTCAAATTTATCAAAAGAAAACAGAAAAAGCTCATGTCAGACATGTAAACCATTATGTAAAGAAACTGTCTATTAGGCTGCTTTGGATGTAAAAGTACAGAAAATTAAATTGATGATAATACTTACGTATATGTGTTTAATATGAAGGAATGAGTGGGAGCTATTTGTTTGAGAAAAACTCTTCACGATCATATACTTTATACAATAATTGCTCTTGCTTTTCTAAATAAAGACGGGACAGAACTTAGTAAATAATTATCTGAAAAATGTTTCCAATGATGTTTATTTTCAATAAGATGTACGTACTTGTACCCTCAAGATTTAGTGCTCATTGGAAGCTAATTGATTAAGGGACAGCATGGTGCATCATATAGTTTGAGTTGCTGTTCAGATTAATCTAAAGAAAAAAGAAAAAAATTTAGTTATGAAAAAATTCCACAATACAAGTAACATTTTTATTAATTATCTCAGTACAAAATAGTTTTATCGAAATTAGCGAGAACAACTATGCAGGAGCATGCTGCAGACGGTCGATAACTATTCTGAAGGGAACAATGTTAAAGAGACAGTGGGGTCGTACTGTTAATGTATGTATGCTTGTAAGATATTAGTAGAACATTTACTCAATTTCACTCGATTGTTGTATAGAGCGACCTACTGTTTAGTTAATAGAAACTCTGGATACAGTACGCTGTTTAAGGATATGATATTCTCATCCTTATCATCATTAAAGGTTCAGTCAATTGAACGAATTTGAAAAAGATAATATATTGTTCATGTCTTTAGACAAGCTTTTCATAAATGTTAACTGGCAATCCATTATATTTATCCATCAAATCATTAGCAGTAGATTTAGTGAAAATTAATGGTTAAAAAGATATGATCGAAATCAATTTTGAAATTCACCGTGTACATTTCAGTGAAGCATTTCAGGAAAGGTGGAAATACATATCCATCTGGAAATAATGCAATGTTTACTGTATAAAAGATGTATCAATATTTAACAACTGTTTAGAAGGACGGTTAGACATTAGTTCTGGACACAAGGACGATGAATTCAGATTTGTATACTCTCTATAAGTCGCGAGGAGTTGCAATTTTTTCTAAGGTTTGGCAGTAAAAATCTGTTGTTAAAAATTCCGACTGAACTTCCATGAAGGATATAATGCTAAACTTTTCTAACAATACGCAGCAGTCATGACTAGTGATCGTACAACTTTCTTGCTCTGATGCACTACTACAGCAATGAATCGTTTTGGATCATAAATTCTCTTACAACGCATATAGTTCATAGAACATTTTCAAAGCTCGGTCGAGTTCTCTCAAATAAAAGATCACTTAATAAACAGCTGAATGTATAGCGTGTATTAGACTGTCCATAGCTAGAGAGTTACATACGCTATTGATGATGTTGTTCAGTGATTTATCCTATGTCATTAATAATAAACCTTTCCATAAAAGCAGAGTACAAAACACCGTGGTTCGTAGAATGATATACCCGTTTGGATGATACTGTATAACAATCTAACATCCACCGTACCATAACAAACCCTTCCAGTGATAGTGCAGTACAAGGAACTCATATCCATAAAATAGTATACCCTCTATCATATTAGTAAACTCTTATTGTGATAGCGCACTATGATCAACCCCCATCCGTAGAATAACATACATTTTTGGGTAACATCGTATAATAATGTACCCGCTAACGTACTATGATATAAAGTTATTTTGACACCATACAAAAATCTACTCTTGTGTATCGATTAGCATATCCCATTGAATAACATCGTGTGATAATCTACCCTCTATCGTATCAAAGTCTACCCTTATAGTGAAGTTTTAGTATGATTAACCCTTATCCGTAGATTAATCTACTCCTTTGAATAACATCCAATAGTAATCTACCCTCTAACGTATTATAATAAACCCTTTTCGTTTAAGCGTAGTATGACCACAGGCTGTCCGTATAATAATATACCTTCTATCGTCTTATATTAGATGCTTCTTCCGAGAGAGTAGAATGATATACCCTGGATCGTTGAATAATATACCCTATAGCTATATCGTAGAGTGATAAACCCTTTACCGTATAATAATTAACCCTTTTTCGAAAAGAATAGAATCATCTACCCTTATCTGTATACTAAGAGACGCTTTATTTATACCGAATAACAATCTACCCTTGATTGCTAAATAACAAACGTTTGTTGAAAATGCGTTTATTAATCTACCCCTAACAGTTTAATAATAAACGGTTTGCCACAAAATATAATATACAAAAACCTTAAAAGAGTATCATATACCCTTTGCCAATCGAAATACCCTTATACTGCGAAACCCTTTGGATCATGAACCCTTCAAGCGTATATAAAGTCCTCATAAACTCTTTAAAAGTTTATGACAAAGAAAATCAAGGTCAAGGGTTGATTATTCAACGCTCTTTTTTACAGTGTAGTTAAAAACTGGCAGCAACTACTGACGTGCCTTATGAAACACATTGAAAAGTTCAAAGTAACTGCCACTCACCTATACTCGAAATCTTTCTATCGAATCCATGATCGCAATTCCACTTATCGATAAAAGAGACCAAACCCAAACATCTAAAAGAAAATTTATTAAAAAGTGATGAAGAATCGAATATTAACAACGTATTCTAAAGCAATCAATTTATCAAGCATGTCGTCTAAATATTTAATGCGGGTGCACCTTCATCGCAGCTTCAATTTTAAACATGAAATGCTTTTCTCAACTACATAATACTACTGCGCCTTTACGGGGAAACTTTAGAGGAAACACTTTCATCACTAATACAACGGCTACTTATCATCAAAAATTATACATAGAACCCATCCAATCAATTGTTTCTTTCTTTCCCTCACCGCAATTAATCCATCACATATGAAAAATAAGGTGATCATCTTCCGAAATAGTTCATATCTTTTCTAAAAAACACTAATTCCACTAGAAAAAATATATTCATCTTATTCTGTTTGAATGAAAGTAGTATGATTCTGCAGTCATCGACTATTAAGTACTAAAGTATAACTAGTTGGTCAAATTTTACAGCTTTGTTTATTAATCTATGTCTCAAACGGAAAACACTCGGTCACCTTAAAGAAACATACGCTTGTCTATACTTTCCGTAGGAACGAAACATAATCTCATAAAAGAACTGATGCTTCACCTTCAACCAATTGGAGAAAGCACTGGTGTCTACCAATTAATTTGTGAATGTAGATGCTTTTGTGATGATTTACAAAGTTCACTTTGTTTGAATCAATAGAAAAAATTAATATATAAAATAAAATTTCACCTAGGAACACAACCTTCGACTTATTTTTGATATGAATGAAACGAGATGGAATGAAACATTATACTTAACTTCTAGTGGGTCGGAGAAATCTGTGGTGTGAAGCAATCCATTCGTAATGAGCACATATTCATACTAGTTTCCGTACGTTCACTTCTTTATCTTAATAAATAGAGCGATTAAATGAAAATAAAACCTTTAGTGTACAAAAAAAACATTCTATTATTCTCCAGATATGTAAAAGAACACAATACATGCTAAGTAAATAATGATACGTAACTTTAAGTGGGCCCATGAAACTATTGACACGGATCAATTGATTGAGAATGAGCCGCTGTTCATAACACTTTGCAGAAGTCCACTTGATTATTTAGAAGTAAAACATGATCAAATGAAGATGAATTATTTCATCTAAAAGCAAATCCTTCTGATGATTTTCTCGATATGAAAGAAAAAAACCAAAAGAAGCTTCATACTTAACTTGGGCAAAGCAGATGCAACCAGCGAGGTAGAGCAATTGATTGTCAGTAAGCACGTGTTCGAAGAAATTGAAAAAGTTCGACTTTTTCTCTAGATAAATAAGATGATTCAATGAAGAAGAATCGTACCCTGAGGGTAAAATTATATTCGATATTTTTTTACACTGTAAAAATCGAAATCAAATAAAATAGCATACTTAATTTTCAAATAGTTAAAGAAAACATTGACGCGAAGGATTTTACTGAAAACAACTAGTTGCTCATTCTAGTTTCCAAATTTTGCTTCTATATCTAGATGAAAAAAACGATTCGATGCGAATGAGTTCTCATGTTTAGGAAGAAATATTTTCGCTTGTGTCCCATTACCTAGACAACGGCATAAATTAAAAAACGATTCCTACTTTTGACTGGACTTATGAAGCGACGGGCGTGAAGCAATTTATTCATAATAAGTATGTGTACGCTTTAGTCTTCAAAGTTTTTCTTGTTCACTTTTATAGAAAATAATATAGTGAAAATGAACTTTTTTATATACAAAAAAATCGTTTGCATAATTTTACTCAACATGTCACTAACAAAAAAACAAATGAAGCATGATGCTTGAATTTCATATGGTTGAAGAGAACATTGATGTGAATGATTTTGTTGAAAATGAATATTTTTTTCTATTATTTTGCACACCCACGTCGAGAAGAACGGAGTGAAAACGCGTCCCGAACGGAAAATGCGAACGCGTTCTAAACGAGGAGATCGGAACGTGTTTGCACGTCCGAACGCGTTCGATAACGTTTCAAACGCGTCTTTTATCCGTTCTGCACACGTTCTTTATGACGTTCGCTAACATAACGAACGCTATTTTATATTGGTTCATTGAATCAAGCGAATCAAATATTTCTCTTCAATCAAAAACGGCAGNATCACCAAAAAGATTTCACGACAAAAAAAACACATTTCAACGTAAGCAAAGCAAACAATAGAATTACGACGAGTTCAAAACAAAGCAAACAAAGTTCACAATTACTTATTTTTCAACCGTTTATCAGAATAACACCTATTAACTTAGATTTAAGAAAAGATACATAGCATTTAAAACGTTCACAATAGTGGAGCACTTTATAGATCATATTCTGTACAATAAAAAATATAAATATTATTGAAATTCAGCGGTTACAAGAAAAATTTCATTGTTTATTAAACCATATGAGTACAAGCCATTTATTTTTCAGAGTAGTCATTGTTTAACAGTTCCATTGAAGCAGTGTTTCTAATATAAATCTAGAACAAAAAGTCAAGTGAGATTTTATTTTTGCTATCAACGAGGAAAATGACAACTCTGTTTCTCTTAGCAAAGTATCACGAAGTTTCTACGGTGTGGATTGTTGGAATAACATTAAGAAAGAGAAATATTTTCTATGTACATGTAGTGGCGTCACCAGAATCTCAAGCTTGGTGGGGCTCAGCCCTATCTCTCCGTCCAAGGTACTCGTTGACGGGCTCTAGACACTAATCATAACAAGCTTTCAAATGGTATTGCTAAGTTTTAAAACTACCTTTGTACTAAAATGAGATGGTCATGTGTGTATTATTTGTATCTTAAATACGAAGATGCCTAGTTTAGGTATGAGAACAGGAAATTTGAAATCAAAACAGAAGAAAATATTTATTTGAGTAAAATACGACTATTTTTATGAATATCTGAAAAAGCATCAATAAAAACATTTGCTTTTTCAGACAAAATGAGTTGTGTTGATGTTTCCGTAGATATGAATCAATGGTGCAACTTTTTATTCATTCCCATGTTCTCAAATCGCTGCAAAGTCGACGATTTTATCGCAATTAATCAGCCGGTTAATTGTGAGATTAAATCGTGATATATCGTCAAAACTGATGATTTTTTTTGTCAAATTTTTAACAACATCAAAATTCACCATCAACAACAAGACTTTGATTAAATGGATGAATGACGTCAGAGAGTCTGTCATAGGACCTGCTCGAGTTCATTTTCTTAATGTTTCTTCTCCCAGAAAAAGAACAAAATCAACAGATAAAAAAAAATTTATAGAAAAAGAGCGAGAAACACGGTCAAAACTCTTTAGCACGAAAGCAGATTGAGCTACTGATATATTGAGATGAAAAGATAAATGATATCATTTGATTTCGCATAATATTACCGATGTGAACAGTTAATCGACAATTTTATCGCAATAAAATCTCACGATTTACTCGTCCTGCTAAATTGCGATTACTTGATATTTTTCATTATAAAATCGCAATTTACGCGACTTTTCAACAAAAGTCCACGGTTATTAGCGATATAATCGACGATTTGTTTTTAAATCGCGATTAATCGTCAAAGCCACAGCGATTTGAAGACACGAGTTAATATTTAGTTTTTTTTGTGGTGAAGATGGTGAAACGAAAAACAATCGTTCTTGATTTTGCTTTAGTAGGTTGTATATTTTTTAATCTCTTGGTGTTATATTACAACTTATCGCTAGCTTTCGTCAGGACTCTTGAGTCATAATGGACAACATAAAATGATGATTCGTGTTTTCAATATCTAATAGGTACAGAAATTAATCGAAGATTCCCCATTAATATCAATGGAGAAAATATTTCCAGTCTTTTCGATTCAAAATTCAGACTTGGTTGCTCTAAATGATATTCATTTCTGTAATTCAAGAATTCAATGGATAAGGTGAAATAAGGTTTGTGGGACTCAAAAGCCGGTGATGGGCTCAGTCTCATCTAGCCCCACCCTGGTGACGCCACTATGTACATGGAGTATATCTAGACTAATCAAAAAAATTTAGGAATTCGAAGTTTACATACAATGAAAAGAAGTGTAAAGAATTTTCCGCAAATGTCAACTTGACACTTTGTTTCCATAAGCAACGTGTAAAACAAAGTGTCAAATGAGCATCGCAAGGGTCTTGGACACTTTGTAACAAAGGTAGACCCTTGCTGTTAGAAACACTGGTGGGAATATTATCAACATCACACGTACATGTACCCCGTAAAAGTGATAAAAGAGAATTACTTGTTGTTTTTTTTAAATTCACCGAATGGATGAAACTAACCAATTCGGTTAAAAACAGATCTTGCTGAGTATCTCCACCTTCAGTGAAAGAATGAATGTTAAAGTATCTCAAAATATGTTTTATTGATATCCAAACTAGCTGGTACCTTCATCGATTTGAAAACCATTATTCCTTTCAGTATCGTCACATGAGTTCGAATCTTCGCTCGATTGAGAACCTTCATTCGAATGAGAACTTTGATTGGATTCAGCATCTTCATTCGATTGAATGGCGCCATCAATAGATCGAATATCTAATCATAAAAAAATATTCTTTGTTTAAAATTCAAAACTAAACCCTTCGAAGCTTTTTGAAAATCCGACTGGACTCAATGTTGTTTCTCTGTCGTGGCCCCTGGTTATTCACATTTTTTATACTCCATCTCATATCCAACAGTTATTTATCTAATGAAGTACAAAAACTAATTGAGATTCTTTAAATTGATCTTTTGAGGAAAAAATTGAATGATAGTTCCCAATGAACGTCATGAGAAAATCAGTGACGTATGAAGGTTGGAAAAAGATTCCAACCGTCTCAAAAGTGATCATTCGGAGAGGAAAATGCCTTCGAAATCTAAAATGACTCCCCACTGTGAATAACAAAATCACATGATCAGAACCATAACTCAATCCCATGGAACGTAACGCGGAGAATAGCGGTCTAGCAATTGTAAGCAAGGCCAATTCTTTTAACATCTTCATTACCATACATTAATAAATGTATTGACACATATATATCTGTGACGGAAGAATGATTTTCAATGGAAAATATTAGAAAAGCAAACGGATAATTGTTATGAATAAATCGAAGAATGTTATTGGTAAAGGGAAAATGAAACTGGATAGAAGACTTAAATTATTGACATTCATAAATATATATATATAGGTATACATGTATATGTATTTATGTCTGTGACGGGTAAATGATTTGGAATGAGAGAAACACGGAAAGCTTGGTGATAATTGCTTTTCATAAATTGTAGAATGAAGATGTTGGCGGAACAAAGGTCACATCGGGATGGTTTTTTCTATATGGTTAAATATTCGCTTTAGTCAGCAAGTAAATGAGTGTAGAGAAATTGAACTGATTGCGTATAAAGTGCAATGGAAAAGTGAACCTTTGAAGAGAAAAAATAGTGAGAAGAAGTGCTCTGATCATTTTTGAATGAAACAGATACTTTAATCAAAGTCTGTTTATATGTATACACTACTAGTAGAAGAATGAAAGTACTCAAGTAAAATATTGCTTTCAAGAGGAGAAATGGTGTGAACAAATTCTCAAATAATTTTCTCGATGAGAGAAATGTATCAGTCAAAAAGTTCTTATATACATATATATATATATATATATATATGTGCGTGTGCATCTTTTATTGTTGCATATAAACAAAAAGGAAAGAGAATGCATTTTCGGCATGGAGAGTATTGTTCCGCTTGAAGTGAGCTTTTAGCTCATCCAATCGTTTCTTTTGTCCACTGCTGATGTCGTACGCAAGGTTTTTATTCTATTTGGACCTGTCATTAATCAACTTCAGATTCTTTTTCATATGAGTTGGCTTTCGACGCCACTACAAATAGTAGCTGGTCAGAATCTTTCATTATTGTCTAGAAGATTTTATCATGTTTTATTCGAAAGTTTCAGTATTTATTTTTATTGTGATGAGCAATCTTAGAGTTTTTTCATTATATCCTAAATGAGTCTGAAAACTACGAAGTCCTCTCAGCATAGTAAGTCAAAGATATTTCTGACTTATTAGATAAAAAATGACAACGAAAAAAACCCGAACAGGATTCGAGCCCAGTCCCAATTGTACGGCATTATTCAACTTTAATCTTTTCGAAATGAGAACAATGAAGAAATGTTTTTCAATTTTACTATTCATGACTATATATTATGATATATAGTGGACGTCTGCTGTTTTGAACATAAGTCATATCTGTAGCGTCCTAAATAATATCTCATCAACATATGATTACCAATCTCTTTTATACCATATCTTTCAAATTGTGCATCTCCGTATCCGGTAGAACTTGTACGCATGTGAAAATGTTTAGAAACATCATGATGCGTATCCTTTACTCATTTATGTCTATGGCTAAGCAGAAAATAAACATTAAGTCATTTTCTCATTTTCATGTGAATCCAGTCGGATCCGCATTACATTTTTTGTGTAGAAAAAAAGTGGACAGCATCTGAGGGTTAAATATTCTAAAAATTAAGTTTATTTTACTTGATTCAAAATTATTTCCTCGGAGCATCGTATTTCCTTTCGCTTTTTGAGTATCATATATATCATTGGGTTGATGATTAACATTGACATTCATGTTGTTCTCATGTGCTGTGAAAAACAAAAAATAAAACGGACTTGGAACATTCGAAACATAAACATATTTAAAACGAAATTAGTTCGACTTTGAAGATAAGATTTTTCAAATATTCCCTGTCGATAACACGAATTCTGGTTTTCCTTTAAACGACGACCTAAGTTTAAGAAAGTATTAAAATATGATTTTATAAAGATCGTTATTTGTCCCTACGATATTCTATGAAACGATCAACAGCTTTGAATCTGATTTATGCATAACAAAGGCAATAATAATTATCAATAGTATGAAGATAATAGAATAATTATTATATTAATCTAACAAATAGAGAGATATGAATTTCATATTGTTAAATAAACATATTTAATCTTCAAAAATTTATAACTTTTAAGGAGAACATTTCATACAATTCGTTTTAAAGCAAATTTCATTTTAATTCAATTTTTATCATAATAATATTTAAATATTTTATTTAATTCATGTAAATCAATTTCTAGCGAAAATTCGTTCAAAAAGTACGTCCGCTAAGTTTGTATACATATTTATATGATAAGTCTCTCACTACCATCGTCCATTCGTGATCTAACATTGCCTCTACAAAAATGAATTGAACGCTGCGAACGTGTTCAGAACAAGCGACCACTATCGAATGCATTGCGAACGCGTGACGAACGCGTTTTCATGCGTTCGCCTGTTCGGAACGTGTTTTCGCTCCGTTCTTCGCGACGTGGGCAGGTACGCTTGTTTATCTACAAGAACAATATGATCAGTTGAAGATCAATCGTTTCGTCTCGCGAAAAAATCTTCCAGAAAATTTTCTCGAAATAAATGAACCCAGAACAAACGAAATGTCATACTTAACTTCTTGAACTTGGATGAAGGCATCACCGTGGAGCAATACGTTGTCAATAAGAATGGACGGGAAAAGAAAGAAAGGAAAAATGTCTAAAGGGAAAAATATCGAAAATCAAAACGTCGAAAACAAGAACATGAGATAAAGGTGAAGATTTAAAATTGAATTGAGGATCAGGGAGACCTGCACTTCAATATCCTGTCATTTTTGACATTTCTATCCATCTACATTTTTATTCTTTTTGTTTTCGATATTTTTCCTTTCTTCCATTTTCCATCACACCGTCAATAAGCACGTGTTATTTGAAATTGCGAAAGTTTCACTTGTTTCTCTAGATATATAAAACGAGTGAATAACGAAGAAAATGTTGCACGTAGAAAAAACTTCGTTCGTATAATTTTTTCCATATGTTAAAATATAGTCGAACAAAATATCATACATAACTACCGTTACGTTGAAGCAAACATTGACGTGAAGCATTTCGTAGAGAACTACTAGCTATTCATTCTAGTTTCCGTAGAGTTGCTTATATATATATAGAAGAATAAAACGATCAGATGGAGATGATTTGTGATATCTAGAAAAAAATTGTTTGGTCAATATTTTCGAAATGAGAGACTTCAAGTCGAATGAAAAATCAAAGTTAACTTCCATTTGTTTCTTGAAACAATTTATGTGAAACGATTGATTGAGAATGAGCACGTGTTCGTATCATTTCTGGAATAATTTATGTTTATATACATATAGAAAACGAAAATATGAAAATAATGTTTTTTTTCATATAGAATAGAATCGATAGGATAAATTTATTTATCTGTTAGGTAAGAAATCAACTGATAAAATACACTTCATTTTTCAATGGACTCGTGAAACTATATACGTACATAGAGCAATTTATAGAGAATAAACACCTGTATGTGTTCGACATCAAAGTTTCGCTTATTTATATGAAGTGATGCGAGTATTCGGTGAATATGAATCTTTCTAGTCAGAAATGAGTATTTCGGAACATTTTCACGACTTATAAAATGTTATCTCAAATGAAAAATCATACTTCACGTTTAAATTATATGAAGTGCGACATCAATGAACAGATGCATATGAAACAAATTGTGGGAATCATGTAAAATGTATTGTCAATCACGAAAAATCAAGAAAAGGTTTTAGACAAAATTATGCGCTCATAAAGAAGGGATGATATTGATAATTCTCGTGACATTAACAAATTCAAGACACAATATGAATAATAGTTATTTAATTGAACATGATTGAAATGAGGGTACACGTGACACGGTCGACCGAAAAAGAGAACTTGCTCGTATCTCTTCCGGAAGTTGTTTGTTTTATCCAAGCTAAAAGAAAGATTTATTATCATAAATTACATCTTCGTTTCGATCAACACATAACGTATCGATAAGCAAAGACTCAACACAAATCGTATGCAATGCCGCAGAATACCAAATATGTTAAAATGTGTAAGAAGTGACTCCGAATACATGTAATCTTCTTTTATCAGAGTGAGAAAAATACCGACTCATCATTTCTTGGCTCTAGAAGAGTAGCATGTACTTCTTTCTGTATGATAAGACATGCTAGTTTCTCTTATTGTCGATTGTACTATTTGATCAGACCTATGTGGTGTTTTTCGAGAGCAACATGAAGTTGCAATGACCAAAAATTTCTCTCAATTAATTTGATTTTCGAATTGTCGTATATGTCACTCTGTTACAATGTACGATCATTGAGTTGAAATAATTCTGATTGTCAAATCAGATATGATTCTTCGAAATGACGTTACCAATATCTGCCAATAATTCAATATCAGAAAGACATTAAAAAGAGTGGTTAATATTTATGAGATCAATTTTCTGTTGGTATTCAAGGTTCGCTCTTTGACGATTTGCAATATTTTCCTACTTATAGTTGCAATAGAAAAAATAACATTTTTACGGTTTGGTCTAGTGATTGCTTAGCTCTCCTGTTACAAGAAAATAATATCTGAATATTATCACTAGCTACTTCATCACATTTTATTTTTTTACATTAAAAACTGTACACGAAAAAGGAAACGTGTGCAAAAGTATAGTCTTTATTCATTCTACCTTCTGCAGTGAGTTACATATTCCAAATCACCAATAAATTGGGAATGAAGTTGCTTGCATCAGCGAAAATCATGACTTTTATTTTTCTCAACAGAAGTAAATGAATTGGCTGCTCATTCATTACTGATCCGGAATATGGGATTCGTTTCAACCATTAGAATGGACTAAAAGTATGCCCATCTGCACGAATCGTCATGTATTGTTTGGATGATGTCTTTTAACAATGCGCAGTTTCTATTGAATAATAGGTGAAAAGTAAAATAAGAAAAGTTTCTGAAAATTCTCCCTTTGAAACATATTGTTAATAAGGACATATTTGTTTGTGTTGTCGAAAAGCAATATTCAACTTTATATCATTCGGTAGAAGAGACTGTTATCGACTAGATAATACAAAAATATCTGTAAACTGATTCGAAATTCCTTAGTAAAACAACTAAAACTATAACGCGTTTCTAATAAATATTCCTGTTAGAAATAAATATTGATTAACTAAATTTGATGATCATAAATTCAGGATTCTAGTTGCATGTTGCAGGCATTGAAATAAAACATTCCGCTTAAGAACAATAAGAGATGACACAATGTCTGTGATTTCTGTTAAATAAAAACAAATTAATCGAAAAAACTATAATTTGCACTCTACCTGTAGTTGGCTGAATAATGCGATCAGA
>OENT01001494.1:28991-42083 GCA_900239685.1 Rotaria macrura
AACTATAGGTTTATAACCTTTCTATTGACAGTTTCAGAAATTCGAGGTTTGAACGTAGTATAATAAATGCATCAAGTGTAAGGATAAAATATATTTTGTCGTGCCAACATCTACTATTTTAGTTTTCATATCTTCTCTCGCGCAACTATCTATCGATTCATAGGCACAATGACTGGTTTAGTAGATGAATCCAGCTTGTCACATCGAATAATAAACAATTACGGTGATACAGAATTTAAGCTTTTCTATGTTCCAAAATAGTCAAACCTTGTGTTATAAATGTGAATTACACTACAACAATCGGTGTAAAATAAACACTACGATGAAAACATAAAATAATAAAACTAAAAATATTCATCATATAATTTGGTCCTACGATGCAATAAATATTTTTGGCTCGTAATTCTTGAAGAATTAACGAAATCTCAATAAACGTTTTAAAAGTGGGTGTGATCTTCACAAGTACAGGGATGACTAATTATACAATTGATTGGTATAGTGAACATAAATCCACCCTTCATCATATAATAATGAACCCTTTTACGATGTCGTATAAAAATCTTCCCTCACAGATATTATGATAAATGCTTCTTCTGAACATGGAGAAGAATCAACCACTGATCGTAGAAAAATGAACTTCGTTGTGTGACATTGTATATTGATCTACGCTCAACGATATAATTATAAGTACTTCTTCTGAATGCGGATAATAATCAACTCATAGTCGTAGAATAAGATTATTTTCGCATGAATCGTAGAATAATCTATCTCTGATTGTTGAATAATAAACTGATTTTGGAAATACGTATATTAATCTACAGCTATCCGTTTAATAATAAACACTTCGAATAAAATTCTGAAATACAAAACCCTTAAAACAGGTTCACATACCCTTTGTATATTCAAATACCCTTACGATCATTAACCCTCCGGTTCATGTACCTCTCAAAGGGTATATGTCGTGCACATAAACCCTTCAAGGGTTTATAGAAAGAAAACTTAAAGGCAGGTATTTAATATTCTGCCCGTTTTTAGTCTTCTCAATAGAACTTATTTATATTCAAATGCATTTTTTATAACTATGTGAAACTGTATACTGTTTGAGAGAAGAAACTCATCATGAGTATTTTGTACATTTTACAAAGTTGAATTTGTTTTTCAATTTATTTGTGTGCTGCCCTATTGACGTCAGACGAATATCAGTATTGTTCTGAACATATTTCTTCTATACTATAGCGAAAAGAATATTTTCGCTCACATGTCATGTTGTATGAATAGTAGTACTACGATTGCAGTGCTCTGCAAAATTTCACGTAGGTGTTTTGTTCAACAGTTTTGTCATTGAACAATTCAATCGAAGTGGCGCAATAAAAGCTAAAGTAGTAAACTAACAGACCATTTTTACGTAATTTTTATCCAAGTACTGCCGTTCTTGCTAAGACATTTTTTACTCGGAATAATAAAGTTTTTATAGTGTTAACATGTAAACCATGAGAACATGCCTCATAGTATTCGCATAATATTTGAGTAGAGTTATCATGCAATTTCAAAAAAATCAAAAAGGGTTTCTCTGGTTGAACTTTAACATTTATTGATATTGTTTTGATTAAAGAATTGATCACCTGCAATAGTTGCTTGTGATCGGCGTTTTTTACAAAGACAATAACAGCAGCCGATGCAAAAAATAAATATGAAGCATATAACAATGATAAGCATTNCCAACTAGCTTTGTCTTATGTCCCAAACAATCAGTTTGAATTCGATGCATATTTTCAATTATATGATTCAAATGAGGATACACTTGATGATAGATTAAATGTAGTTTTTCTTTTTCTGCAAGACGAAAACTATACTTACCCTAACTATTTTTACATATGATAGCAAAGCTTGTCTTGCATCTCTTAATTTATACTATATTTTCTATTATATTGCCACGTCATATCTTGTTGGATAGTTTGCTACTGTTTTTCCATCAATGATTGTACTCGTTCTTTTTATTTTATCAATAAAAAATGTTCGAAAGGTAATTCAAGCAAGCAACTGGAAATCGAATCTGACCATTACGTAGACAATCAAAAATGACTCACAGGCTTCAATGTACTCATGAGTCATCAACAGAAAAACACGAGGACTCTAATTTATTGATTCATACATAATCGAGCATGGCATCAGATTGGTAACCTTGTGTGTTCTTACCAATCATTATTGTAACTGATTTTGCTGCCTGTATGAAATAATTCTATACACGACGAAGCAATGGGCAACGTCGATGCTCGATTCAGGTATAAAAATGTAAATGCATCTTCTCCTTTCTCATTCTTTCCCTTTCCTTCATCATTTTGCCTTGTGAATGGTACTTGCTCAACGAAAAGCAATCCAATACAATGTGAGTAAAATAAAGCATGTTTAAGAGATTAGGCGTTTTGGTTGTCACACGATGAAATTGCGTATCATAAGTATATGAGCTTCTTTTAAAACTCTTTTCAGACACATTCAGCAATCATGTAATTATCATAGTCTTTATAGGTTTGAAACGACAAATACTGAAGAACAAGAATTATCTACCACCATGTCTGATATTGACGAAGGATTCTATTCTCGACAATTGTAAGCCATTTTCTACTCTTGATTGCATCATGCAAAATATTATTAGAGAATAAAAAGTCAAAATAATTTTTCTTCTGCAGATATGTAATAGGAAAAGAAGCGATGCTTCGACTAATCAATGCACGTGTACTCGTCTCAGGAGTGCGCGGTCTCGGCGTTGAAATAGCCAAAAATATTATTTTATGTGGTGTTCAATCGGTTCTCATTCAAGATCATCACAATGTTAGCTACACTGATCTTTCATCACAGGTATTTCAAATATTTTAATTGTTTTAAAGAGAAAATCTAATTTTTTTCCCTAAAAAATAGTACTATTTTACAGAAGCTGATATTGGGTACAATCGAGCCAAAGTTGCTCATGCCAAACTAGCCGAATTGAACAGCTGTGTTCATGTCACCTTTTCATCAGAACTACTCAGTGAATCTTTCATTCAATTGAGCAATGTCGATGTGAGTCATTTTGATACTCACACATGAACGGTTCTTTTTATCGGATATTTGTGCATTGACATAGGTTGTCGTACTTACTGATGCCGTGCATAATGAACAGATCTCAATTGGTGATTATTGTCATAAAAATCAGATCAAATTTTTGATTGCTACTAACAAGGGTTTATTTGGGTACGTGTTATTTTCGTGTGACTCAGACATTTTCAGTTAGTAAGTCATCTTGGACCTTCATTCTGAGAAAGATAATACTTTGACGAGAATCTCTTATTCATAACTGACTGCATTCTCGAGTCATGTAAAAATATCAGACAATATGATTTTATATAATTCGATACATTTGCATTATGAGAAGGGAAATATATAATAGGAAAAACTCCTCAGTTTTAGAATTTCTATTCGAAATTTGGCTCTCAGTACAGTATCAAAGATTTAGCACGTTTCAACCGAATGTGTATGTCTTTCACGTATATAAATATTAGTGGGAATTCGATCCTGCTTTGTATTAAATATCAAATAAGACAAAAACAACCCAGCAATTTATGCACTAGGCATGCATGCTTATTTCAGCTCGAAGAGTTTACTTGCCCTATTCTCTGCTTCTTTTAAGTCGAAAGATAACTTTGAAAATGATTGTAAGAATCATACCAAATAATTTTTCAATGTCTAATTGTATGATGAATATTGCAGATAAATTTTTTGTGATTTCGGCGACAATTTTCAAGTGTTCGATACTGATGGAGAAAAGTCACAGGCGTACATTGTGACTGATATTAGTCACGTATGTTTCAAAAATCTCATTTGTTATCAATATTCTATTGTGAGCCTGCATATTCTTTGTAGGACGAGAAAGGTATCGTGTCCATCGGGATCGAGACGCGACATGGAATTAGTAATGGCTCATATGTAACGTTCTCAGGAGTCAAAGGTATGAGCGAAGTGAATGGAAAAGAATTTCAGATAACTGTATTAGGTAGATATTTTTTGTCGTATATAAACTCGAAATCATCGAAGGAGATTGTTCTGTGTTCTTATTAGACCGATTCAAGTTCGCAATAGGTGACACAACAACATTTGGTTCATATGAAAGTGGAGGAAAAGTGATCGATGTCAAGAAGTCTCAAGTACTGCATTTCGTAAGCATTCGTGTTTTGAATATCTTGAGAGTATTACTCAACTTTTACAAAAACAAAATATATCAATATAAATCGTTTGTTGATGCATTGATCAAGCCAGAACTGTCCATTTGTGGCTTTAACAAAATGACGATGCCACCTAATCTTCACTTGGCTTTTCAAGGTTTATTCGCATACAAACAACAATATAATAGCGATCCAAAACCATGGGATAATGTAAGATATTTATCTTCAATTCCTGTTTTGATTATTTTGTCAATAAAGGTCGATGCTGAGAAATTCTACGCATTAACTTGTGAACTCAATGCTAACATGTCCGATGATCGAATAACTGAAGAAATAAATAAACATTGCCTTCAACTGTTTTCAAAAACTTGTACCGGTGATTTATGCCCAATGCAATCAATCATCAGTAGCATTGCCGCCCAAGAAATCGTTAAAGTAGGTCTATGATGATTTCCATTGTACATACTTCAATGTTTGATATCTATTCTACTGCAAGACTATACTTTCGTGTTGTCTAAACCTGTAAATAAGAGTTTGTGTTTGATTGGCATCATCCAGATAGAATCAAACCTTACTTCTAGAAGCTGAATTTTTGCAGAACTTAAATAGAAACATCGAGTATACAGTTACTGTCCAACATTTGCTATTCCGGTACGGAATTAAACAAGCTTGAAGTGAGCTTGAATTCTGAATGTCTTTGAAGCATTTGTTGTACTTATTGTAATTTTACATCCAAAATTTGATATTTAATAGAGCGCCGTGTTTTCAATATCAGATATTTCTCTTATACCGTTGAGTTTTGTTTCTCATCTTTAGGCTATCACTGGAAAGTTCACTCCAATCCAACAATTTTTTTATTTCGATGCGATTGAATGCTTACCTGAAAATGTATGCCAACTGGCAGCGATGCCAATAAGCCAAAATGAGACACTATCGTCCGAATGGATCGTTCCACTCCCATACGAATGTTTATCAGATCAAGTCAAAAAAATGTCTCGCTATCATTCGCAAGAAATCATCTTTGGTAAAGACTTTCAAGATCGTCTTGGTAAACTTAAATATTTTTTGGTAAAATTTTGACTTTTGCAAATGCGAAACGTGTGATATTCGATATTTTCCTATGCCTAGGTGGGTTGTGGTGCAGTTGGCTGTGAAATATTGAAGAATTTTTCTATGATGGGTATTGGATGTGAGAAGGATGTTGCTGTGTTCGTTGCCGATATGGATTCGATCGAAAAATCAAATCTCAATCGATATTTTCTCTGTCGTTCGTCGAACATCGGAGTATGTTGTTTATCTTCTCTCCAACAAAAAGAATCTCTTTTTCCTCTCTATTTCCATGACATGAAATCAATCGTGGCAGCTAAAGTCGTAAAATCCATGAATCCAGATATGAATATTCAAGCGTTTGTTGATGGCGTGGAACTTAAGACTGAACATATTTACAATGATACATTGTTCGAACAACTCGATGGAATTATTAGTGCTCTCGATAATGTTACAGCACGTAAGTCGTTGGTAACGAGCTAGATAAGTATGAGCTGCATCGAATCTTTCTAGGGAAATATATTGACGAGCGCTGTGTATACTATCGTAAGCCGCTGATCGATTCAGGTATATTGGGCATCAAGGCCAATGTTCAAGTTGTTGTACCTTTCCTCACCGAATCCTATTCTTCAACGAATGATCCACCCGAACCATCAGTACCGATCGACTTAATACGCAACTTTCCCAATGGAGTCGAACATATGATTCAATGGGCACGCCTCAATTTTCTTGAGTTATTCACAGAAAGGCCAGAAGAAGCAAGAGAATATATATTTAAGCGGGAAGCATTTGTTGAACAAATTTCGAATGTACATTCGACAAGTTACGTCAAGTCAAAAATCGATCATGTGAAACAAATGCTTGGAGCAGATCGTCCAGAAATATTTGCCGATTGTATCAAATGGGTAAGTCATGATTGTATAATTTGTCACGTTTGAAAGTCATCCCTTTATGTCAAAGATCTCAGTCTCGACAGTAGGTTTGTCGTTAAAATGTTCATTCTACTGTCATGCAGAAATCGTGTTTTATCAATACCATCAACAAAAGAGCCCATACAGTTGTCTTGTGTACATTGAGTACGATCAGAATTGCTTATTTCGATTCATCTCCGGAATATTCTAATGAGTCGTTTTTAGGGACGAAAGATACAGAAAGGATATCCATTAACTGTAGAACAATCTTTTGGAATTTTTTTTTCTAAATAAAACCGTGAATTCAGGAGTAAGTCATTATCCAATCACCACCCGTTAAAGTTTAGTGTTTTTTTAGAAACTATACGAGAACTAAATTCGAACTCTTCCGTGATTGTAGTCGAGTCGCACAGATCAGATCACTTTTCAAAGTACATTTCAGAACTGACCGATGTAGTGTTAAGACAAAATGTTGTAGGCAACGAGCACCAAATTAGTAATAATCTTCGAGTCGCTAAGGATGTAAGGTTGAAGACAGAAGCACATATATTCGTTTTCTACGATTGTTTCATGTGTTTCAGTATTACCGCCAGGTTAGTAATTCAATAAAGATTTTAAGATTAATCAAAATAATCGATTCTTACGAGTCCACTAGAAACTATATTTGTAAGACGAAATTGAAATATGCTGTTGCCTTGCTCTCCAATAATTCATATACTGAGCTTTAGATGTTTAGCCAAAAGATTTTTCGAGACTGTCAGCAAACATCTTCTATCATTCAAAACTTTTGATTCTGAAAGTTTCAATATCCTACTTCAATATGATTATTGATTCTTTCATTTAGGTACGACATCGATTCGAAGAACTATTTCACAATAGTATCGCTCGATTACTTCACCATTTTCCTCGTGATCTTATGGTTAGTACAGGTCAACAATTTTGGATCGAACATCGCATGTGTCCACGTGTACTTCGATTTGATACAAGCAATAAAATTCATGTTGATTTTATTCTTGCAGCATCAAATTTGATGGCATACATGTATGATATTCCGCAAATGGTCGATCGGCATGAGGTTGTTCGACACATTGATCGCATCCAATTGCCCAAGTTCGAATTTCAACGAGATTTGATCGATGAGAACGATTTTCATTCTGCCACACAAGCTTCAAATACAAGCAGTAGATCATTGGATAATATCAAGTCCAAGAGCGAAACAATTTAAGAGCTGAAAATTATGAAATTGAGATTGCTGAACGAAGTGAAGTGCAGCGCATAGCTGGTAAGATCATTCCAGCAATGGTGACTACAACGGCTTTAGTTACTGGACTTATGTCTCTTGAAGTGTACAAACTAGTTCAAGGACATCATAATAGTGAATATTTCAGAAATTCTAGTGTTAATTTGGCTTTACCATTGCTCATACGTTTCGAGCCGACACTAGCAAAACGACAACAGGTATGAATCACCTATCTTCCGGATAAATTTTAAAGAACTTTATTTTCATAGAATCTCGGCCACGAATTTACCTTATGGGATCGATTTCAAGTGCAAGGTGACATGACATTGGAATAATTTATCGAGTACTTCAAAGTATTTAATCAGCTAAGAGGACAACAATATTTTCTCTTCTGTCGAAATGTTGAATATTTCTAGAAAAAATGCAAACTATCTCCGACTACGATAGTTGTACGTCAATATGTCATCTATTGTCAGGTTTTTATCAATAAGCCAAATAGAACAGGTGACATGAAACGAAAGTAAATAGTTCGATCCCGTTGCGGTTCATTTTTATAATATTTTCTTTGTTCTTGAAGAATTCCGGAGATTTACGAGAGATTGACAAAGACAAAAGTTCCATCACCTGCTCGTTCATTCTCGAAATTACATGCGACAATCTCGAAGGTAATGAGATTAAAGATTTGCCCTGTGTCAAGTATACATTTCGATGAACAATTGGTCTTGTCATATGTAGTATTTCAATATTTGATTTTTAAATGTGCTTTATTTTTAATTAGAAAAAAGTTCTCGCTCATAACTTGGAAAAGTGTATCATCATCTATGATGCGCTGATGCATTATTAAAAATTGTTGGAATGTTTTGTATCAGAAGGAGTGACGAGCCAGAGGGAGAGTTTTGCCGTCTCATGGAGCAATAATGCCTTCCATATTGCTCGGGAACATATATATCCATGACTCAGGATGATATGTCTCAATATCAAGTGAATATGAATAACTCTTGAAAAACAATTTGGCAGAAAACATGAATGACCAGGTTGATCTGTCTGATCTTTAGGCCTCTTGTGATAATTATATCCAGCAGCAACAAATACTTCCTCATTTTTTAATACAGATGATATGATTATATCACGTCTACCATTCAAACTAACAGTTATTTTTGTCCAGGTTTCTGTTAATAGATGCCATAATTTATCACTGGTTTTAACAAAACTGCCATAATATCAGCCGTTAACTAAGGAGTTTCTTTTTGTTTCCATTTCCTATTTGAACTCTTTTCTCTAACCTTCGAATATTCATTGCAAAATCTCTCTGAACATTTTTCTTGTTGATGTCCCGATTGTTTTATTTCCTTTCCTCAAAGTTCGAGGCTGTAAGTGTGATCATGTCTTCAGGTAGTTCAAGAAATTGCATTTTGTCATTTAAGCTAGAATAGTTATTGTCAAAAACTACTGTTTATCACATATGAGAGCCGTTTCCGGGAAGAAAATAGAAACAATTATTTTCATCAACGCCATCGAAACGCTATTATGAAGGTAATGATCAGATAGAAAATATAATAACGTTTCAATGGCGTTTATGTGTGATAAACAGTGGTTTTCTGGGTGTGGGGCTTTATACACAGTCAGACATATCTACATCCGACGTATTTTTGACAATGTGACAATAATTATATATTTTTCATGATAACAGCACACAACGCACAGACAGGCCAAATAATACAGAATCAGCGTAATTGAAATAAAGTAAAAGTTACCGGTGAGGTACTCGTACGAAACAAGCTACCTAACTCATCAAAATGTCATGCTTCGTTGCTCCATACGAGCATAATTAAATGTAAAAAAGTTACATTTTTTTAACTATTAATACAAAATAATACTAACTGAGCGAAAAATAAATTACAGCGTGTATATTCGTATCTTATACAGTAAGTATGTTTTTATTTCTAATATAATAAGCATATCCTTCAAGAGGGTCTTCTTGAGGACATCACGTATAATTGTGATATCGAAAGCGTTTACATAAATTTAATTGAAAAAACCAACTTTGAAAACCATTGATGCAGATTTGTAGCTCATGTGCAGTTTTTTGCATAGCTAAATTATCTTGTTTGAGTTCAGAGTTCTTCTACGCTACATCGATTATAATCGTGCATGTCTATTGAAACTAAACTATTATAATTAAGAGAATTGTTCATGGAATATTTCTAATGATATTTTGGGAGGGATAGAATAAAAAACAGCGGTTATACAGTTTTACCTCTTCGGTAGTAATACACACCATATCGTATAGAGATTGTTGTATTCTGAATAGGAATGACTCCTGAGTATGAGTTTCACTTTCTCATTTCTAGTTCTACTATTTTATCGAATCAATTGAAAACTTACTAGACCACCGACATTACTCAATGAAATCAAAGAGACGTACAGATTCGATCCAGGAATCGTTCGATAAGAACAGACCTACAAACGGTACTGTTGATCCAACAACATCGCCTGCAACCTCAACATTTTTGTGAGTTTATTCACTTTTATTTCTATCACAATAATTTTACTGGTCGATTAACATAAGATTTTTTCAACCGGCTCTTCAGCCTGTTCTTGGAGCTGTCTCCTTCATAGTCGTGGCAATGATCATTGGTATTACTGTGATATGCTTCACAGTACCAAAACAACAGAGTATGTTACACTCGCATTATCTTATTTTTGCAGTACTTGTGAAATATGAAAGAAGTTAAAAAAATTTTACTATCTGATCAACAACTTAGCATTGCTGTGATTACTCTATGTTTTGATACAACTGTGTCTTGATATGTGTTTGAATATCTCTGAATTTTCTGTTGATAGTCTTATTGCTTCTTTTCATCCTAATTTTAGTCAGTTTTTCATTTCAAATTTTACCTACGTAATAAGTTCCTTGTAAATTTTGCATCTAAATGTACTATTGTTGAAAAGAAACATTCTAGTTTTTCGGGAGAAAAATTATCCGCTCTCGCATTTTCATTCGACATTGTGGATTGTTTTTCCCATTATATGAAATTATTCTATAAAACAAATGTGAAGTAACCTCTTCGGGCAAGTTTATTATAATGCATAATCTCAAATAACATAAGGGAATATCACTGTACGGGAGCATTCCATAACCTTCCTATCATGACTGGGGATGTACCAAGACTAAAATTTCACTGGTAAAGATGAAGCTTTTGCCCTGTCTAGAAATCCAGAGACTACGAGATTTTTATTCTATAAATTATTCAGAATTCTTTCATATAATGATACAAATACGAGATCAGACTAATCATAAAAGGCAATGATCAAGACTCGGTCAATCTCAGTAAAAACTAGGAACTTTGATCGAGAACGATCGAAACTTGATCATTTCCTTTTAAGATTAGTGTGATTTCGTATTTTTCTCGTTAGATGAAAGAATTCTGAATGAGTAAGAATAAAATTCCCGTGCAGTCTTGTAGGTTCTTTATAGAGAAAAATCTTCATGCTTGTCAATGAATTATCCGTATTGGTACATCCCTAATCATGCCAGTGACATACATTTCCATCTGTTTAAGATTTTGTAACGGTTGCCAGAAAGCTAGTACAAAATAAAACTTTTTCACAAAATCTTATACGAGAATCATACATCAATCATACGAATAGATCGTTTTTCTTTCCAACCTCAATTAAAGTATGTTGTTTTTCAGATTTAGCTTTTCAAATAGATCCCTATGCTTTGAAAGATAGCATGAAATTCATACATATCCTAACATTAAACGTGTGCTCTTCGTATAGATTTAAGAATCGTAATAGAATAAATTTTCTACACTTTCAGCTCGGTCATGCCATCGCATTTTTAAAGGAACTACCTTATACTCAACAGATTATGATTCGCGTCCACGTTCCGCTGTTGTTGACGATTTCAACAATGACAATCAGCTAGATATAATTGTGGTGAATACCGGTGCAGATACTGTTGGTATCTTTTTGGGATATGCAAATGGCACTTTTCAATCACAGATAACCTACTCAACTGGCGATGGATCTCAACCATATTCAGTAGTCGTAGGTGACTTCAACAATGATAATCGATTAGATATTGTTACCATCAACCATGGTACTAACAGTATGGGTATATTGGTTGGATACGGCAATGGATCATTTGAAGAGGTTCGTTTCCATTCCCTTGGCTCGTCTCGACCAGTCTCTGCAAATGCCGCTGATTTGAATAACGATACGTACCTTGATATAATCATTGTAAATTATGACACGAGCAGTATAGAAATCTTATTTGGATATGGCAACGCATCCTTTTCTACTCAAAAGAAATATTCAACCGGTTATGATTCTCTTCCGTATTCTGTTGTTATTGCTGATTTGAACGGAGATGCACAGTTGGATCTTGCTGTCTCAAACTCTGGTACTAGTAATGTAGCTGTGTTTCTTGGATGTGGGAATGGATCGTTCTCGTTCCAAAACACATATTCCACTGGAGTTGGTTCACAGCCATTCACAGTTGCCATTGGTGATTTGAATGGTGACAAACGATTGGATATTGTCGTTGCAAATAATGGAACTTCCACTGTAGGCGCACTTATCGGCTATGGCAACGGAACTTTTGCAAAAGTTGAAATATCTGTCATTGCTTCTGGATTTCATCCTTATTCTATGGCTATTGGAGACTTCAATGAAGATGGTATAGTAGATGTGGCCATAGCAAACCCAAACAACGATAATATTGTTGTACTTCGTGGATCAGGCAGCGGAATCTTTACAAGTGAAGACATATATTATATTGGCGTTGGTTATAATCCTATTTTTATCGTTGCCAATGATTTCAACAATGACAAACAATTAGATCTGGCTACCGTCAATAATGGCACTCAGAGTATAACTGTATTACTTCGATTTAAGACAAAAACGTTTACAAACCAAACCTCATATTCAACTGGCTATAATTCTCAACCACATTGGATTGCTCTGGGTGACTTTAACAATGATAATTTTATCGATATTGCTGTTGCCACTATTCAAGTTCATGTTAGCATACTTCTTGGATATGGTAATGGAACTTTTATGCAACAAATATCAATTGCAGAAGGTACTGGTTCTCGTCCTTTCTCGATTGCTGTAGGTGACTTAAACAATGATAGTCTGTCCGATCTTGCTGTCGCCAATTCTGGTACTAACAATATAGCTTTACTGTTCGGTTATGGTAATGGATCATTTGGGAGTCGCGCAGTGTTTTCAACTGGCTCTCATTCAGCTCCTTTCTCGGTTGCTGTGGGTGACTTTAATAGTGATAGTTTACTCGATATCGCTGTTGCTAATTATGGTACTGATAATGTAGGCATAGTTTTTGGATATGGTAATGGTAGTTTTAGGGCACAAATTACATGTTCAACAGGAAATAATTCTTCTCCAAGGGCGGTAGCCCTCAGTGACTTCAACAACGATAGTTTACTCGATATCGCTGTTGCTAATTATGGTACTGATAATGTAGGCATACTTCTTGGATATGGTAATGGAAGTTTTAGGGCACTAATTACATGTTCAACAGGAAATAATTCTTCTCCAAGAGCGGTTGCCCTCAGTAACTTTAACAACGATAGTTTTGTTGATATTTGTTAGCATTAGTGTTGGTTCACACTAACGCTAAACGATGATTAAGATGCGCCTTCTAGTCTAATTGGCTTAGGACAACTGCCCG
>OENT01001495.1:0-42073 GCA_900239685.1 Rotaria macrura
ATCAAAAATAACATTCTAAGTATAGGCGAGTCGACTCGGCGATTTACAAAGTCAACTCGTGTTCGCCGCGGTTTAGAAAATACCGACTCGCCTCGCCTCGTGGCGGTGCGAGGCGAGGCGAGTAAACTCGGCGATTTTCGGATCTCGGTTATGTACCATAGAATACTTTATTAAAAAAGATGGCAAGATATTGCAAATGATATTAAGACAAAGTAGTTCAATTGAAAACCGTTTATGCATCATTTGGACACCCAGGTGTAAAGACACAGTTCACAAACGATCGCTGATGGATTTATCAGATGATAAATGGATCATCCATTCAGCGAAGTTACAGTAAAGATATGGATACTGTATTGAAACAGGAAATGGTCGGAGGTCGTGATATGTTTAATAGGATTTTAGTCGACCATAAGAAATTCTCACTTTCACAAAGACTAGGAAATTTTCTTTTCCTCTCCGTACCCATAACAATTTTGAATGAATCTAAACGCTTACTTATGATTTCACGTTTTGTTGAATTCGCTATTGTTATTGTTGATGTTGTAGTAGAAGATGTGCCACTGCTGCTCGATGAACTCCTTGTATAAGTGATAGACACTAAAGTAGTGCTTGAGTGCGTATGTGAACTGACTAAAAAAAGAAGTTAAAAAAAAGTTTTTGCATGAGAAAAACACCATGCGAAGATCCAGTGTCTTTCCTAAAACAATTCCCTTATGTCTACTATCCAATTAAACAATATTAAAAAAAAGAGTCTGAATGGTCAAGATCGAACCCCAATTTCCGTCCAATCACTTTGAATTAGAAAAACATGACAAACTAGTCATTTTCAAGTTGAAAATTTCAACTTATGAAGACGACGCATAACCCTCTAAGTTTTAGTGTTAAGCAATGTGCTCTAGTTCAATTATTGTGTTTTTCTCATCAGTGCTAGTGGATGGCAATACCAGTTTTTAATTAAGTGTTTGAACACGTTGTTACGGTTTTTTTTCTGCATAAGCAACCCCTTGAACCACTTTGATACGGATGACATATTTCAATGAACTGTGAGCATTGTTGCATCCATTGTAAATTACACGCAAGCAGAGGGAATTTCTTCATGAAGAATGTTTTCAAGTTCCGAATAGCTCTATTAACTAAGTTGATGCACTCTTTTTAAAGAAAAATTACAAAGCAGCGTATGAGCTCTTCTTCATCGAAAAACGACAATGTCCTATCGATGCGATGTTTCATGGAGTGTAAAATCATGTATTCTACTAACATTTTAGTCCAAAAGTTTTCAAGGTGTGTTATTGTGGATGCCACAGATAGACTATAAAGTATTAGAACTACATCTGTCAGTCTTGGTTGTAGCTTATATTGAAAGATTCAGCTACAAGGTTGTTTTTGTTTCTCAGGAAGTTACATGCTATGAGTACTCAGTTCGAAGATGAACACAGACTTCTGTCTCTCTGTATTAAGACTCCTGTTGCACTTGGGGAGTAGATGGTAGAAGACACAAAAAGTTAGATCTATATGATAGAAGTGCAATGGATAACAGAAGACCTTCTGTTCAAATTACATACCCATTGACCCTGTTGAATTTGACATTGGGTTTTTGTGTCGAATTACAATTTTCGATACAATTAAAGTTACCAAGATGATGCATACAATGCCAGCTAAACTGAAGAAAATCGGTACTTTGAATCTACGAATGTCTCTTCTGTACAAAACAAAACTAATGAACTTCAAAGAAATGGATGAAGATGAATATCTACTTGACTGAAATCGACATTGCTTCCGTTGATGAAGAATTGATATTCCTAAAAAAAGAAATTCTGCTAGACAAGAATGTGTATTTTATTTTCCTCTGCTATACTACCTTCTGATGAAAAATTTTAAAAGCTGGTGAGTAGCTGCAGAAGTTGAATTTTATACTGCGTTTTCTTGGCAAGTAGTTAGTAATTGATAAAGAGCGCTACTCTTGGATTTTGTTCTAAGTAATAAAAAATAACAGTAATGCTTCGCTTGAACAAATCTTAACATTTTTCTCGCACCGTTCAAATGAAATTGAATTGCAGTAAATAGAAGTTTGCATATTCAAACGTTGCTGTCACAACAACAGGACCAGTATTGAAAGTTTCTTGCTCACCAGTCATACATCTAATCAACCGTTGTCCTGGAGAATTCGGATAATTGATGAATAACATCTAAGCAAGATTCGTTGTAATTTGAATCATAATCATTAGTTACATCTTCATTCAAACTAAAAAGGCACTATGGTCGACGAACGTGTGCATTCTTTCTATTTTGCATTTGATCATCGAAATATTATATTGTTTGATCAAATGCTTCAAATCTCAAACAGTATGGATACAGTGCAGATTCAATTGACCAACATATGCGAAAAACAACCACTCTGAACAAAAATCCTCGTAATGCTTTTAGCCTTTTGATTATTGCTCTTATGATTAAAGGCAAGTAAAAGCACATCTTGTAATATAATAAAAGAAAAACGTCAAACAATTGTAAGATGTTTTCAAGCTTTAAATGTATTAGTAAACAACTTGGTATCCTCGTCAGCATTTAACTAATTACTAAAGTTCTTCACATGATATAACATTAAAAAAAACTTAAGCTTACTTTTAATACGTCATTCATTTTTACTTTTTCTTGTAGTAGCACTCCAATTATATTCATTTGTCTACAGAAAAATCTCGAGCTATTCAAAACAAAATCCGTATTAGTCTTCTACAGTTCATTTTGAAAGATGACACCGTCTTTTTTTCTATTCATTATTGTTTTTTAAAGCTTATTTCTTTTTAGAAACCATATCTAAAATACGAAATTAAACTCGAAAGCTAAGCTTATGATACTTATCAAAAGTGGTCTCAACACCCTCAGCATTAGAGACGAATCAGATTTAGAGTGCAATCTAGAAATATAGTCGCATTTGAGAAATTCTCGATCTGTGCGGCGATAAAATAAAAATAAAGAATAAAAACCAGTAGCCCTTGTCCATTTCACACGTCATTAATACTTCTATTACACTTTCCCCGCAATATTATTAGTTCCGAAAGCAAACTATCTTGAATTTGTGATGGAGTATTTCATAAGAGTCATGCATGTCATCGAATATGAAAGATACACACTTCTAAGCGTTAACTGTGTTATAAATGCATTTCTATATGATGCCTGAAAGATGTATATCTACTTAAGTAGAAACACTTGTAAATGTTAATCTTCGAGTCTTCTTTTGAAAATTCATACCTTACTAACTATAGTTGTGCCAGTATTGATATCATGCCTTGCTGATCTTCGTTTCCTCTCTCTCTCTATTCTCTCTCCTATACAAGCGTGTGTTGTATGTAAATTAGACACTCTCTAGATATGTGTAGCAGTCAAATAAACATCATTACCCAGGGTGGTGGCTAGCTATTCAAGCCAGTTATTTGTTACACTATCAGAGTAGAGTTCGAAGAACGATCTACATAATTGATTGTTTTCTATTAAATCTCTTAACAGAAGAATTTTTATACGGTGTAATCACCATAGGCGGCTCGTCGTGTTTGCGAGGGGAAGTAATCGCTTCCCCTGATATCCCGATATTCTGATAGTTACTTTTAGAATATTTAGTTGCCGTGATATTATTTTTTCTTCTGAGACTGGTTACATCGTCATCGTGTGTATCGGACATCTATCTTCACCAAGAAATTCAAAGTCGATTAACACCACTTAATTGCACAAAAATAAAGACTAGTGTTTCGCTTTTCCGTGATTCATAGCAACTCTCGATTGCCTCTTATTGTTTTGCACTTTCTTCGATGCTTTACATTTTTTTAAATATTTGATAGCGTAGACAGCTCGCCATAGTAGCAAGGGAATCAATTGCTTCTCGTACAAAAAAAAGAGGTAGCAATAAAACTTTATTGCTTCTCCTAATAATCCATATTCTGGTAGTTGTTAGAAGAACGTTTATGCACTGAGACTTGTTTTATTTTCTTTGGCGGATCTGCTTTCATTATGTATGTCTGAAATTCAGCTTTGTGAAATTTAAGGTCAATACTGATTATATGATTGAAGAAAAATCAAAATGCAAAAAAACGTATTTTGAAAATAATTAAATTGATTATATATGGATAAAATCATTTGTTAGCGACATAACTTCGTAAAATTAAAAACGTGTATAGGTTGGGACAATGAACTTCCCAAGAGTTAATTTTTATATGTTATATGTATGTTAAGTTACTCTAGATACCGTGAAAAAATCAGTATTAGAGCTGTGAGCTTAGAGCAGCTATTGCCAAGTTACTGGCTTTAGCAACGTGACACAAAAACAGAGATCAACTTCGAATTCATACAACATATTTGAAAACTAAATAATGCATTCTGTAGATCACTCTTTAAACTATGGGATCATTATGCAAAATCTTTTGTGAGCACGCCTAGATTTTTCAAAAATACTATACTTGCTTTTCGTTAGTGACGTGACGTAGTACGAATATACAAACGAAAATATGCTTGTATTACTTAATGAAAAGTATTTAAAAGTTCAAAAACGTCTTGGACTGATAATAAGATAAATTTTTTTTCGGGACTTGGTGGGGCGAGTAGAGAATCGGTTTGCATAAGGAAAACTTTTGGAGCCCAATGTTGCTGAAAATTTTATCATAGATGTGGCTCGGGTTCTAGAATCTATCCTAACATTTTCAGATTCTTTCTGTATACTGTTAAAGGGATATTTACTAATTACTTCTTTACTAAATAATTAATTAGCTTTAACTAATTTGCATCGGAAAGAGCGAACATTTTTAGACATGTCTGTACTTGAACAACTTATTCAGTAAAAACACCCTTGTAAAAAGCACATGCCAAATGAAAGGTATGCCCCGTTTTTTCTGATTTTGCCCCTATATCAGTTTTTCAATAAAAAACTTCCTACAATTTTTAGTTTAAAAAATTATTGCTTCCCCTGAAAATTAGAGCCTGCGACACTCATGTTACCCACAATAACAGCACGTAATCAATGGAAGATACTTCAAAGGTAACCATGATAAAACTGCTTGAAAAGCAATAGCATATCGAAAATTGTAGACCGAATGTAAGTTTACTTAGCAATTTGCTTGACATTTGAGCACCTTTTCTTACTTATCTCAGATACAAGTCTAGGAAGAAGATATATGTAAGTACACGTCTTTCACAAACAAAATTATAGTTCTTATGGCATAAACAACTGAATTGTTCTGTACAAAGGACAAACATAAAAGCAATCGAATGCTGGCATAAAGTAGTTACATGATATGCATGCCTGTTAGAACTTGTCTCTGTAGCATTCGATACTACCATTGAATGAAACAAAAGCCAGGAGAACATTCATTTTAAATCACTCTGCCCTGTGTGTGTAATAGAAATAACAATCGGATTACTAGTATGATATGGGTTGAATATGTTAAGATTCTACTGACATGTAGAGTTTAAAAGATCAATGTGTTAATCATTCGATGTCAGAATAATATCGACCACCAAACTGTCGTTGAATTCAGGATAACTTTTGTATCCAGAGCTTAAGAAGATGCTTCGAATGAAATCATAGAAACATATACGAAAACTAGTTGACAAATTTCTAGTGATTGAAAAAAGATTATTCCAAACAAGACATCAACTCAGACGAATGCAAAGTGGTATAGTTAAATTTATGTCGTGATTTGACCACAGAACAACATGTATTGCTAATTGTAATCTGATTCGAACTCGAATTTGTCTTTCGAATTCACCTGATTTGATTCAATAATTGATATCACTTACGTAGTTAAAAGTATAAATACTATCAACAAAATGGTGTCCGATATTTCATGGTGAAGTATTTGCTGAAATCTGCCTCAAATAGTTGATAGGCAAGTAATAAATAAAAAGATCAAAATAGTGATCCCGTTATGTGACTCGTCTATGTACAAAATCCGAAGGAAAATGTAATATTTATCATCAAAACAAGTTGCAATGTCTGGAGTGAAATGAAAGAAAGAAAAAGCTGTTAATTGATATTTTTGAGGTCATATCAATGTTCTCTAGGTATCTATTACTTCGCATGTCAACTTTGCACTAATAATCTTCAGCTTCAAATACAAATTGATGTTTTCAGCTATGATTGTTTCCACTTAGTAAATGACCTGAGAAACTATTAGAGTAAAACACTCATTTTAATATAATAATAATAGGACACATCACTCTCTACGTCTATTTAGATCTGCACTAGTCTAGAATACATTTTAATCGAGCATGTGTAATCTAATTTTCCTATTCATTTCGTTCGAAGGGGCACACATAAGAAAAGTGTAGAGACGACGAATGCATATCTCTACCAATGTTTAACTGATCTTCATCAAAAACTTATGAAAAAAATGATGCAGTTTTCTCATTGATTCCACCATTAGGATATCAATAATTACATGGGATCACAATCGTGATTAACAATTAATGGATATACAAATAGTTTTATTTTCTTTATCGGACGTTTTGCCGTAGAGCATTCTACACAGCATGCTATCCGCATCTTTTAATTACTTACATGAATATTTTTGTGTATTTATCTAGCAAAATTTGAACTTGAAACCTAAGTAGATCTGAACACGATAAATAACAAGCCTTGTAAATCAAAGAAAATGAATCCAATGAGGTGCCCAATACATCTCAATGTTTGGTCCGTTCGACTATGTGTTAGTTTCATCTTTAATAAATTAGACAGATCACAAGGGACTAAATTTCTCGTTGGAACATAGTTATAGATATTGGCGATGCTGTGAATAAATATATAACAATATGCAAAAGCTATCAATCGTCCAGCAAACTATTCATATTACTGAGTGTGCAAAATTTTGTGACTTTTTACTATAACGTAGCTCTAGTCTTTGTTCTATGATGATATGCACATATCAAATGCATTACTTCGATGTGATTCATATATCTTCACATAAAAAACTGATATTCGAGCAATTATGTACTATATAGAAACAAATGCGTACAGCTTTCCATTCAGAGAAGAAATAAACCGCTTGTGAAACACCATGGAATACAGCGAAACGGTACATGTATCAATAGACTTCGAACAAAATACACTGAACTGAAGTTCTTTCTCGTACGATTGCTCGATAATAATTTTTGCTTTATCACGTATTGAATGTTTATTTAGATATCAAATAAAGGGTAGATTAGTTCAGTGAGCTTTGTTCGTACACATTTTCTGAGTTTGATGAGCTTCAACTTGAAGAATCGACGATATTGACCCTGATGTTTTTCAGGTGTATCTATTTCAAATAAGTACTCCTTCTAGAATCAAATGAAAAATAATTTGATAACTCGGATAAACGGTGAACGCTTAATCCGAAATTTTTGGACCGTAGAAATCGGACAGAGGGTGCATTTTGCCTCTGCTTTCAGCAACACGATGCAATGGACAAGAATAAGAATACTGGTTATATGATTACAATCAGCCCTGAGTTATAAAAAGAACTCTTCGAGCTACTGATTTAAAATTCTATTCTCGTGTCGTTACAGTTTTTAAGTCTGATAATCCATGCTAGCGTTCCGAATGGAATTCGAAAAGAAAAGGGTTTCGTGCACTTTGGTTTATTGAACAAAACGTATCGGTACACTTTACTTTAGTAACCAAAGGGTACCACAGTGTATAAATCGAAACTTACGGTATAATCTAGAAAAACATGTGTTCATTTTTATATCTGCTAAACAAACTGTTCGCTTCATGTTAAAAGAGGAAAGAAAAAAAATGGTGAATACTGTCCATAAGAAAAAAAATACGAAAATTAGCACTAGTCGATATTAAAAATGAAAAGCAAAGGTCATATCGTTCAAAGTCAGCTTTTCGCATCCACTGATATTAGAATTAATTCATATACAAATAAATTTTTCGATAGAGCGCAGTGTTAATTTTGTGGACAAAGTGTTCTGCGTACACTTTTTTTTATCAGCAGCGTGCAAAACAGCGTGTACTCGAGACTTAGCAAGGGTTCTGTACAGTTTGATTATGCTGGGTACACCTGCTATTCGTATCGCTGATCCATCAGCGTTCCGAATGGAATTCGAAAAGAAAATGGTTTCGTGCAGTTTGGTTTATTGAACAAAACGTTTCGGTACACTTTACTTTAGTAACCAAAGGGTACCAAAGTGTATATATCGAAACTTACGGTATAATCTAGAAAAACACGTGTTCATTTTTATATCTGCTAAACAAACTATTCGCTTCATGTTAAAAGAGAAAAGAAAAAAATGGTGAATACTGTCCGTAAGAAAAAAAANCACAGTATACGGCTCCGTATACGGTACTATTTCTGGGCACAGTAATAAAGGATCGTATACTGTGAAAATACGGCCGTATACGGGCCTATTTTAATGATGTTACGGTCCGTAATGGATATCCGTTTTGATGGACCTGGGTAGTCGATAGTAAAAATGAAAAGCAAAGGTCATATCGTTCAAAGTCAGCTTTTCGCATCCACTGATATTAGAATTAATTCGTATACAAATAGATTTTTCGATAGAGCGCAAAGTGTTAATTTTGTAGGCAAAGTGTTCTGCGTACACTTTGTTTTTGTCAGCAGCGTGCAAAACAACGTGTACTCGAGATTTAGCAAGGGCTCTATACACTTTGATTATGCTGGGTACACCTGCTATTCGTATCGCTGTGATCCATGCGTCAATTCTTCGTGGAGGATAAAAAAATTGTCATTGGCTATCTCACAAACTGCTATGATACAGTGCGTCGTTCTCATATAGATGCCACTAGTAAAGATTTTGATGTTACAATCAAAATTAGATTATTATTTTGTTTTAAAATGATAAAATACTTCTTAAAAGAACTAAGTTTATTTATATTTTTAATACAAAATTTTATTATTCTTTAATTTGTTTAACCAATCATTAAAATAACTATTCGTAATAGTGACAGACAGACAGGCAAACCGGAGTCAGTAAATCTTCTTATTTATTCATTTCATGGTTACTTGTATTCTTTTATTTCTCTGATTGCATATTATTTTAAGATTTCTTTTTCTTTTGTATTCTTCGTATTATTTTTCGAGTGTGTGCGTGTGTTTGTGTATGTGTGCATATGTTTCTCGATTAAATTATTACATTCATCGATTATATTATGGATGGTAACAGTCATACACTATCGATTTGTGCTTCAATACTAACAATATCAGATAGAAATACGAACAATGATTCAAATACAGCACTATCTGTATTACCAACAACAGATGATACCGAAGCAGACACATTGAACGATGAAACATTTGGTGATTGTGATTTAGATGCAATTAAAATGAAGTCTGACTTCGGTGAAAATGGTGAATTTCTTGGTGATTATTCACCTGAACCATTACCAGACTTTTTCGATTCACAAATACCTGATAAAGGTGGTGGTATTTCACTTGTTTATAATGATGATCAATCACAACAGCCATCCATTGATGCATTACTTGGTGAAGATCCGATGTCAATGTCAACAACATCAATTAATTTTCGACAGCAATCAACAATGAATCCATTATTTAATATGGCTATAACACAAGCTAATAATGCAAATCAAGGAAATATTTTTTCTCAACAAAAAGTACTGCTATCACCATCACAACAACAACAACAATTAATTTATCAACAGATACCAGCACAAGAACGTGTTCTTTATATACAGACTATAATGGAAAAAATGCAGCGTGATCAATTAAATATTCAACAAACAACACGAGTAATTTAAAAAGTCTTTCTTTATGAATACCGAACTAGTTAACCTAAGAATTTGTTTTCATTTTTTTCTCTCTTATAATATTAGGCTACAAATATAAATCCCAATGGTCATGAACGATCTCATGAAATGAATACCGATCGAATTATTAACAATAATAATAATAATTTTGTGTATGATCAACGTGAAACAACACGGCTAATGCGTATTGGTGAAATGATGGAACGAGCTCGTTTATCAGTAATCAATATGAATAATTCGCGTTCACAATCGCCAGTAATTAACAAAAGTAGTGGTATGTCTTCTCAGTTTATGGATGCTATTCAACGATCTGATCAAATTCCTATTGTTGATAATCAATCATCGTCGTCGTCTCCACTAAATACAATTGTTAGTCCATCATCGGTACATCATCATAATCAACCACGGCAACATCGTTCAGCTAAACATTATCCTCGACCACCACTTCTTAATACATGGCAAGGACGTGGTCCTGGTCATGATGAATTTGCTGGCATGATGAATGACCGTGAAAAACAATGGGTCGTAAAAATTCAACTTCATCAAGTATCACAAACACAAGAAGAAGTAAGAAAAAAGATTTCATTCGAAAAATCGAATTGAGAAAAAAAATTATATTCTTTTCTTTTTGCTTTTATTAGGATTATTATTTTCATAAATGGTCACAACTTAGACGTCATTCGCAACAAACACAGAGTAATCAATCAAATCGTCATAATCATCGTGGACAAAAAATTAGTTATCCAGTACTACAACTATTGAAATCAATTCAACAAGAAAATGAGTATGAGAAAAAGATTTCATTTTTAAAGGCATATCTAAATTGAACTGTATCTGTTACAACTGTCTAACGAATTCGTCCATGGGACAATTTAAAGAGTGCGCTAAATACTTTTATGAAATTTACAATAGATAAAATAAATGTCTGCTAGAATAATTTTGAACGTTACTAGATATCAATACCTGATGAATATGAAGAAAATCGTACTCATGATCTTAGAACGCATTTGTATAGCATTAGATGATCTTAACAAAACGATCGTTTATCAACTAGTCAAGTACTCGTTTCCGTATGTTGCATTATTAGCAAAAAGGACCTAGGCTTCAGAAAAAATGATTGCAGATGTGTGCGTAGCACATATTTGCCCACATCAACTAGCTAATAAATATGTGCAGGACAAGAATATAAACAGTTTTGATAGAACAGTTCATATTTATAACTAATCTACCAAGAATACTATTTATTCACCAGATATCAAATTTCTTATCAACCAATGTGACCATCATTTGATGAGTACTGTTGAATAATAGACAAGTCTAAACTGGTTTGATTTTTCGAACCTTCATTCTCAATATATAGAAATTTTATTCGGTATTTCACTCGAGAAAAGCAGCTTTCAATTTCAAAATTTTGATATTCATTGCTAAAAAGTCTCATTTATCGAAGTTCATATGTAGATGTCTTCAACACAGAAATACTCGAGAAGCTAAAACTTATCCAATAAACGTTTTCCGATGATAATAATAGTCTTCGAGTGAAAAATTTAGTAGTGCAAATTCGATATCTCTAGAATGAAGTCAAACCATTTTCAATTATTTACTTGTATTTATCCGTTAAACGATATTATCATGATTGACATGCGGTTTGACGTTTGAGTATGACCCTTCGTGAGTTCTTCATTTCGAAATAAATTATTCATATTACAAAATTCGATTTTTTTCATATGTTGTTTTTTTTTTGCATAGGCTTGCTCATCGTTTATCTCAAACATCTGCACAAGTGACATTTAGTAATGTAAATCCTTCACAACAATTACCATATGCAGTACCTATAGCAACACAACTTGGAAGACAATCGATAGCATCTCATCGACATCCGAAATGTAATCTTCATCTTGACGGTAACATTAATTTCAATTCAAAAGAACACATAGAATTTTTATTTTTTGAACTTCAATTTGAGCAGGTCAATTTTCTTTGGGTAAACAAGCAAATGCTATAACTCATGATAAATATATATTAGGTCTATTATTAAATATTGAAAATTTATATCGTGATATTATACGATTGAATAATAATGATCATACATCGAATCAAATAAATAACACAGAATTAACTAATGCAACTTCTCAATCAACAACCAATATTAATGAATCAAATCAATTATTTAGTTCAATTATTGATCGTTATTTAAATCATGAAAATTATTTATTTGCTGATATGTTTGGTCAATTTGTGAAAGGTCAAATTTTACTCGAACGTCTATATCCAAATTTAAAATCAACAAATTATTCTGAATTAATATTTATTCGTCTTTATAGTTCATTAAGTTACATGGTTCGTCGATGGCCAACAACATTTCATATTGATATTATTGCTATGACTGCAATTAATTTTATACAACAACAAATTATTTCTAAAAAAGTAATGTTTGAACAATTATTAAGTCAAGTTTATAGTTACTATAATGAACAAATCAAAGCAAAACTTGTCAAATTTTATTCTGGTATATTTAATTTCGTTTTTTTTCACACGGGAAATTCTCCGATACTATCATTAGAGAGATTCAATGTTTATCACAGTTACGCCCGTGACACAAGGTCACGTTTTCAAAAGGATCTATTCTTTCCGTCAGAAACGTTTAGTACATTGTAAGGATATATATAAAAAATGCCGGAAGAAAAACAAATATCGAATGAAAAAAACATTGACCATGTCATGTAGTATGTCGAAACTTCTGAGACGTCGTTATTAACCAATATTGATTTTCTTTCCTATATATTTCTCGTGTTTGTTTACTCTTGCATTTTCCTTTATAGTTTCGTTGGTTACCTAATAGTTTTCCTCCCAATAAACATTGCATGAGTGAACATTCTAGAATATGGAGTAAACACAGATTACGACGAAAACAAAGAAAAATCCAGGTATTGTAAATGAGTAGAGGTGCTAAACGTCGACCAATTTCAAGTTCTACTTATGGTACTCAAAAGCACAGTTATATTCCTATCTCAGTAGATTCATTTCGATAATCGAATTCCTGGAAACGGAATGACTCTCAGAGCCTTAGTTTTCGATTCCTGTCAGATTCTACTGTAGGATTTCGATCCCCTTCTAGGAATGCCTCAATGTACTAATTAGTACCCACTTGATAAAATAGTTTCCTTCCGTCGGATCCCTCTGTTGTCGTTTCCAGAAATGTGATCGGATTGCGTCGGCTGATCTGATCCGATATAGGATCCATTTACCTAGGATGGCACGTTAGAGAAAGAACGGTATTGATGTTGAGCAATTGTCGCTTACCTTATCATTGCTCATCATGAGGAAAAAGTAAACTTTATATTAATCATACACATATGGACCTATTGAAAATCATTCATTTTTTAAATAGTTATTTGTCATTATCAATAAACGTAGATTTCCCTTTTTTTTTAATAAAATAAAATAAATATTTTATATTTTTCACTGATTCGACATCTTTTCTTCGGCATTTTCAATACATACCATTCTAAGAATCTTTAGTTCTATTGTTTAACAGGACTTAAGATGTAAAATCAAATAGATCTGTTATCACCTTTCTTAATTTGGGGGTAGTCTTTTCGTGAGTAGGTTTTGCTCAAGAGTAAGTAAATAAATCAAAATATTTTTAGATAAATTCACAATTGATATAGATAGATCAATGGAAAAAGTTTTGATCTAAGATCTTCTTTTTCTTAATGAATATTTATTTATATCTTCGTTCTATCGAATTATGTTTTTGACTCTCTCGAAATGGATTCTAGGCGAGTAAAAAATTCAGAGTCGTAACTATAATCTTATGGTCTGTCTGAATAAAGGCTCAGCAATTGTGTGTCTGTTTCAGTCGTAGAATAGTGAGGTAATCATTGAACATGCTAATGAGTTAGTGTGCGGAACAGAATTTTCCGTGCAAAGCTGCTAATAGTATTGTAGAACGAATGTTTCCTTTCAAGATACTATATGTCGTACTAAAAATGCACCTTTTCTACAAGTAAAACTGAACATTTTCACATGAGCTGCTTTAACTTAAATCGTATTTTGAGCAAAAGATGTCATCTATCAAATCATAGGAATAAACATATATACAACATATTATTGAGTTAATTCTGTTCTAAAAACTGATATGTACAAGAAATTTTCAGTATTCTGTTATTAGTACCAACTGTGGAAATACGAAAAAACGTTTTCGTTTAAACTATTATTTCAAGGATTTTCAAAATATTTCCTGAACATTTTCGATGGAAAACAAACGCAACATTTTTGAGCTCACGTTCGAAACGAGCACAACATTTTGGACACATCCCATGCTTCTTTCACTCGTTTCGAATATGTTGTAAGAAACTTTATGCACATCCCGTTGTTTATGAGACAAACACAAACATCTCATACTTCAAATTAGGCTACAGATGATTTTGATTCATTCAGAAGTAATTTCCTTACGACATTAGTTATGAAGTTTTATATAAGATAAAGTGTACATAGGATAAAAAGTGGGATAGAGAATTGTGCTTGCTCTGTGTAATGTAAATCACCTATTAATATCGTATTTCACATAATTTAAAAATCATGGTTCTTGCTTCATTCTATTTAGATGCATCGTCGAGTCCATTCTCTGATCCAGCATTATTTACAAATTCGTCTACTGTAACTATGTTAATCGAACTTTTATTTATTTTGGAACGGCAGTGTTATTCATTAATGAATCCAAATTCATCTAATATGCCTTTACAAATAATGCAACAACTACAACCACATTTGTCATATCAATTATCTGAACAAATTCGTTTATTTGTAACTGACGTCTGTCAAGCATTGATTGCTTGTTCATCACCAAACTATACACCAGCGAAAATGCTTAAACCATTCGGACAAATAAAACATCAACAATTCGGTTTACTTTGCAAATTTCTTCGTATACAAACATCACAACATATCTATGCCACATTGGAACCAAAGCTCATCTATTGTTGCATTAAGAATACATAGAAGAAATAAAGTTAACATGTGTTTGTAAGAGAAAAACAACATTTGTACATAAAGTTTTTGTTTTTTTAAATTTCTTCAAATGTCTGTATTTTTATCTTTGCATGAAACCAAACGATTTGAAAGTGTAGAACAAAACTTTTCCTCAAAAAAATACGAAAGAGAATGTAAAATGTGTGTATGTGGGTGCGCATGAATTCTTTTTTTTATTCCTTTCTTTAACTTATTGCTATTTTTCTGTCGTGTGCAAAATATACGCTCAGAAGAATGACGAAAATGAAAGAAAAACAACACGGCAATTAATGATGGTTTTGTTTTGAATTTATCATTGTAATGTAGCCACCAAGAAATGTCAAATGCAAGATTTTACAAGAGAAGCCAATCGAAAATATCTGCTTGAGACTTGTCCTTATGGATATGTTATGTATTCAGGGGACGTATGGATACAGCTGTTTATTACATAGGGAGAACTAGCGTGAAATAAGAAACTCATCGATGTAAAGTACAAGATAATCAGCCAATCAGTATTCAATTGATTTGCACAGCGAGAATAAATATTTCACAGTAATTTGACGTTCTATTACTAATGATACTTTACACTAAGAATCATTAAAGTTTAGTTTTCGATATCAAACATCTGATTTCTCATGAATTCATTGTCAGAATCTTTGTCTTCTCTAATATGATTGAGAGCGAGGAAATAATGCGACAGAAGTTCTACTTCTTTTTTATTTTGAAGCATAGTTTAATTAGTTTCTAAACTTATAATGACTTCTGGAATATCTTTCGCAATAAAATTCTTTTATACGTCTTCACGTTATGTTCTTTCAAAAATAAAAAGATTTGCATGAAATCTCTATGCTATTCTATTACGATATTACAAAGACGACATAAGTAAATGAAGAACTATTATCCTACTTGTTTAGTTTCTTCTTCTCGTAGAATATTCTTGAAATCGCATCGACTGAAAATCCTTCACTTGTTTGATCAAATTAAACTGGTTTTAGTCAGTCAGTTAAGTTTCGAATAGTGGTGCATGCAGTATTAAACTCGTAACCTTCCCTTTCCTGTTACAACAGTTCCTCTCATTGGATGGCGGCCAAAATATTTTCATGCCATAGAGGGTTCGATCTGTCGGTGGAGCACCGATCGTCAACAGATTGACCATTGACTATCGATGAAGAGGAAAATGAACTCGTTCAAGTTAGTACAATAAATTTTGATGACAATATAAGCATGTTAGGCAACTCAATAGTGTAATTATATTCAAAAGTTTGAAAATCAGAATGTGATGAAAATAGTAGTATCCATCATACAATCGACAATTTACTTGAAAGATGTTCAAAATTTTCAATTTATGTTGATTCTAGATTTCAATGTCGGAGGAAAGTAAACGTCTGTAGTCTTGCCTTCATCCACATAGTGCAAAAACAAGTGGATCTAGCGTGATTTCAGTACTACATTAGTCATTTCAAATGTGCCTCATCAAATAATACTCTCCTTCACTAATTCATGTCGTACTAATTAGTTGTTCATCACGAATTTTCACTTACTATTCTAAATCAGTCTTGTTGTTTGATCAACATTTGGATGCGATATAACTTTTCTCATCTTTAAACATTCGTAGAGGAATACATTCCCTATTACCATAATGCAATAGAGAAAGTTTTTAACGATATTATCGTCACCAGTTATTTTTGTTACCTACCAGTGTCAACCTACCGTATTAGTTCGATATTTACATTGGTGGATTCGGTATCTACCAGAGCTCCGAGGAACAACCAAAAAGGATTCCGTCCCGTCCCGCTCCATTTTTCTTGACACGTCTCGTCCCGCCTTATTCAGCCTTGTCCTATCCCGCCTAATTTTTTAAAATCCTTGGCCGAGAAGTACAGGCCGATTCTCACAGGAAAACATCGGAAATTACCAGAAAACGGAAGCAGTATTCTGGTCAGAACATTGTCACACTTTTTTTGATATATTCCAGGCAATTTCTTTTTTTTTCCGATGGGAACTGACCGGAAAAAAATCGGATCATTTTCTGATTGAAATAATGCTTCAATGTTCCGGTGATTTCCCATATTTTCCTGCAGGATACAACTGTTTTGCGGCATCTTTTCTGCCGGTTCCTGTAGTATCCAGTAGCCGGAATGATAGAGCGGGGATTTAGGCAACTTTTTTTTCTGGATATACGATTGAAAAAATGTAGCTAGTTTATATTTTCTTTTTTAATGTGAATTTTTCTCGGTTCATTAGTAAGGATTTAGTCATTAATATTATCATGTTTTTATATACTCTACCTAAAAATATTTTAATTTTAATTTAAATAAATGGAATAAAACACAATTGTGACGTTTCGACAATCGAAGTTATCTTCTTCAAATGATGTTGTACATGAATCTATAGGTATTCTTTTTATTTTCTTTTATAGTATGATGGTGGGATAGCAAGAAGGTGAAACTGGTAGGATATATGGACTACTTGCCTTCTTCCTCCGTCCTATTATCATACTATATATCTTCGATTGTTGAAACGTCACAATTGTGTTTTATTCCATTTATTTAAATTAAAATTAAAATAATTTAAGGAAGAGTACATAAAAAAACATAAAAAAATATATTATGTGAATGATTTCCCTTACTATCAATCTGTTTGAAGATTAGGTGTCGCACAACTGCGATAAATGTAAGATAATGTGAGACAACCCTGCGCCTTATAAACTTGGTGGGACGCCGTAGTTAATTCATTGTGTCCCGTTCCGCAAGCGATTCGTATTTCGGTCTAGTCCCGCCTGATCTCGTCCCGGGATGGGACTAGGCGGGTTTGTCCCGCGTCCCGCGGAGCTCTGGTATCTACTTAGCAGCTGTTAGATATAACGGAAAATTATGTTCTTGATGAACTATCGTTGCATTTATTCCTCTGCAACAAGCCCAAATTTTCATACAGTATCAATCAAAGTTAGTATTCATTTTTCGAAATTACTCTTGTTCGTTATCAATTAAAAGATGTTACTTGATAGTGCAACTTAAACCTATAGCAACTATTGATATTGTTCTTTGCAAAACATATGTATAGTCAAATATCATATATGTTCGATCAAATCTTTTTCTATGAGCCATGATGATCTTGATAACGATTCACTACAAACACATTTGAATTTCATGGAATATACAAATACTTAAAATGAGGTTGTGTTCACTTCTAGTGAGTGACAGAAACTGGTAGTTTAGTTTTCATATTTTACCGGTGATGATTGAATTTCCTATGCTAGTTATTCAGTTCGTAGCCTAAATTTTGTCCCAACATCATCATTTCCTAGCGAATATTACTTCATCGATTATTCTAATAGTAAATTCAATAGAAAATATGATAGATTGAGTAGTGTTGCTTTCATTGAATATTTGTACCGATCAATAGATCTTCTGGTATATTTTTTCTTGCATCAATAAAAACATTTACTGACTATGTGCCGTTGCCTATCCATTCTGATGATTTGCAGTATTTTGAATCAATATTTTTTTATTACACACAATCTCATGATTGTGTATGCTTCAAATATTTTATTGGATTCAACTATTTCGTTTTGTCACTTGATCGAATTCATTTGCACGTAATTCATTTATGTTTTCATTTCATGATTAAACCAACCGAAGTGTAAATGTTCTTTAATCATTTTAAAACGAATGCATTTGAATTTATTCATTGTAATGGTAAACAAGTCTATTTTAAAAGATTGAAATAGATTTGAAATATATATGAACACAGAACCTGTTCACTAGCGACCTCCAATCTTGAAATTAAAAGGAAAAAGAATATTTATCCAATGGAACAAGTCTTGTTTACATAACCCAACTCAACCATCATCATGAAACAGTATCGATAAAAGAAAATCTGCTATATTCATCATCTGTCTTTTGTTGTCAAGAACGTACAATAAGACAACGATGTTTTTCATCGAGAATCGAACAACTATGAAATGCATAAGGAACTTTATAGTATAATACAGATGAACGAAGCCTGTATTCCGTTCATATTTTACCCTGTTTATTTTACTGCACTAATTCAAAAATACGCTTTAAAATAAACACATTGACATTAACATTCTATGTATTTAATGATAAAATGAAAATTTTATTTTATTAGAAATTTCAGTTGATCGTACGTGTCTTTTTGGATCTAAAATCTATTTGTATTTTATGAGATTTATAGATAGGCAATAAAATATGGATTTTATTCAATCGTTCTACATGGTAAATTTTTGTATTATCAACACAATCGATAAACTAATTGACATTTAGAAAATACTACATGAATTCGAGCCACAAATGAATTTTTTCATTGAAACATATCATTTATTAAATGAAGCATTGATAAATTCATTCTCACCATTAGAATTAATCGCTATTACAACTCTAGTTACTGGATTTGTTTTAAGCATCTATCAATATTTATTTCAACAGGATGAAGGTAAATTTAAAGAATGAAAATTTAACTTACGATAAATCTACACATGTCATTTATTGTATGAAAATTCAAAATCCTGAATCATAGAAAGTCAACATGAGTATGACTCTTATACAACCTGCTAAGTCAGATAGCCCAAAGTATATCAGTCTTATGCTCAATGACTAAAAGAAAACGAGCATTGAAGAATTTTCATGTAGATATTATAAGGATCAATTTTGGAAGAATTGTATCCCGCAGTTGTCTACCCTAGAGATTCTTGATTAATTTTGAATGGAGACTACGTTCTTCGTGTAGATTCTAACGAGCTATGAATCTTTTGAAGAGGGCTCTGTTATTTCGCTTACTACTGTGGAGATATAGCATTCTTTGTTGGCTAATGTCAATAAAGACTTTACAACACTTGTATAATTAATTGTTGGATTCAAAACTTAACAAGGTCATAAATTTTCCATAGATAGACTCATTTCCTTAAATTTAACAATCCGTTGTGAAAAATTTTTAAATTCAAAGTGTAGCCATGATTTTTGAGAGAGAAAGAATTCCGAGTGTAAATCACTTTTCAGTATGTAGATAAGCAACTAATGAAATATGGATTGATGACAATGATTGAATTCAAGTATATTTCGAATCGTATCTTCAGATAAGAGCATCGATCGAGACTCATTTAGTACGAACGTAATTATGACCTCACCGATTGATAAATTATGTTATATAAGCTTCTTTCTTTATATTATCATAGATATTTCAACACGTATTCGAGAAACAATTTTTCGTACGGCTCGTCGATTACCAATCGTACAACGTAAAATAGCTGAAGCACGTAAAACAACATTGACATCAGTTTGTAATGACCTAGCGAAGAGTGTTGAAGGACATGAATTTATACAGTCATTACCACACAAAGGATTATCAAAAGTAAAATATTCAATGAACTGAACAACATTATTAAACGCGAATTATTATTTATTCGGTATATTGTTCTAGGAGGAACTACTAGAAAAACTTGAACAATATCAAAAATTAGAAAAAGTTAATTTGAAATCTGGACTCGTATCTGGATGTGTTTATAAATTACCAAAAACAGATGTGACAGATATTTATAATCGAGTAATTTTTGTGTTTCAAAAAAAAAAGAATATCTATAGAAAACATTCTATCTGTCGTCGAAGATTTTAAATTTATTCGGTGAATCGAATCCTCTACATGTTGACGTTTTTCCTGATATTCGTACAATGGAAGCTGAAATAGTTCGATGCGTCGCAACAATGTTTCATGGTGATGACAATACTTGTGGAACGGTTATTGATGAAAAGGATTTTAAAATTCTACGTATGACAATAATCTTTCTCAACTTTAGATGACATCTGGTGGTACAGAATCAATATTAATGGCTTGTAAAACCTATCGTGATATAGCAATTGCAAAAGGCATGACGAAACCTGAAATGTAAGTCTATGATAGAGTATTTTGAATTATATAAACGTCGTACGGGAGGGGGGGGGGTTGTATGCATATTTCTATTACGATTGAGCAATGTCTGTTATCGGTCATCAAATACATAGTTATTCATGTGTCGTTTTTTTTCTCACTTGTTGACACATTACTAAAGAGAGAAGAGAATAGAAGAAACAGTCGGCGGTAAGTTCTTATAATGGACACATCAGCAATGATGATTATATTTATGCGTACATGTCTATGCACGCTCGCTCTCATCTATCGAATTGAACCATAATTACGTATGCATTCAAGCTTTATATCTGTCTATTAGGGAGAAAAAAAAGAAGAGACGAGTCGTTTGTGGGGCAAATTCGCTTTCTTTTTGTCTTTCAAAACATGCTCGTCTATTAATAAAAAATAATCACAAAAGAAAAAAACAAAAATGGAAATGATATTTGCCGATATGATGAACTTCTACTAAAAAGTAATTCATCCGATTTCAAGTAAAAATCATTGTTACATTGTTCACTGTTGCAACGTTTAAGTGTTAGTATTTCAATAGATGACGATGATGATGATGATGAAAAAGAGCCAACTTTTGATTCAAGTAATAGATTTCCTTCGATTGTCATATCATCGTACGGTGAACAATCGCGTATAGCTCGTGGTAAAAAATTTGAAGAAAAATCACGTTGATGTACAGTTAATGACAATGATCGATTATATATAACAGCAAAATAACAAAATGTTCTACATGTTCTTACAGGTATTTCTCGTGTAAATTCGCCACAACCAGGCCCATCTATAAAATTGTCACATGTTAAACATTGAAAATCATATGCATTAATAGATGATGAATAATCAATTAATATAATGAGAAGAATAATAAACAAATTCACTAATGAAAATTCCATTCCATCGATGTTTCTAAAATAAATCTTATTAAATTTTAAACTCATCTTATTCTTGAGATATGACATGTCGTTTTTCTTTCAATTCCTCTTTCTACTCGTCTGATTCAAATGTAACATAACGTTTGTTCTAATGTATGATTACTTACGCTTTTATAAACACATATACACTTGTTAGTTCTTTATGTGTTCTCGTTAGAAGATTTATGATAAATTCTTGTTTTCGTTCATGTTTTTCATATCATGCTCGATTGATTTCTATAAAGAGATATTAAATAGATACAAAATGTGTTTATATGTGTAATGATAAAAAAACAAGATACTTTTACAAACATAGAATGAAGGAAAAGAGAGAGAGAGAAAGAAAAAAAACGGCATGTATTCTCAGAGCGTCTGGTAATGATCGATCTAATTTTCTATGTCTTATCATCAATCAAACTCGAGTTATCTATTTCTTAATACGGTTGAGAAAATAAGAGAGGGAAACAAAACAATAGAAGAAAAAAAAAAGAAATCATATCACGTCTTGAAATGAATTATCATCTGGAAGATTAAGCGTGCGAAAATGGAGTCTTGCACTTAATGATAGTTTGCAAGATCGAGAGCGAAATTAGAAGATCAATATATCTATCTCGTCAATCAAGTTATAAGAAATATAGAATATGTCTGATCGGTACCTATGTATATATCATTAACGAGAGATGAATGCTTTTAGTGACCGTTCAATATAAATAAACAACTACTGGCCGAAACAAAAAAAAATAATAACAAGAAGTCGTCTATATAAGTTATGATGCGATTAGAAAAGGTATTCTAAATATAGAGTAAGTGGAATGTTGAGGAATAATAAAAAAAAAACCTAACACAAGAGACGAGTTGTAATTCAGTTGTTCTCATCAAAAACACAATTATATTGTTATTACTTTCTTTTTCATTTCTTTCTCTTTTTTTGTGTTCTTCTTCTATTGAGAACACATAGACACATCGATTGACCTGAATAAAAGAAGAAGAAAAAAAGACTAACATTTTTTTTTCTGCCACAGGAGTTAAACTAAATACGGAAGGATACAACCTAGATACTTCTCTTCATTTCATTTGCTCACCGTTTATTTTTTGAATTCTTGTGAAAATGAGTATTTATTACTAATCGTGTCTGCGAGATAAAATAATCAGCCGATAGCAACCAACAAGGAAATGGAACTTTTTACTTTGCTAGCCTCGAGATTAAAATAAAACTTAGGCTGAAAATATTATTCACGATTCGAATAGATTCAGAGGAGAAAAAACGACGACACTACACATCAATCTCATTCGTGCCAAATGTTGTTAATCGCATTCTGTAAAGGTTGGAAGCATGCGAAGGAAGGCAGACTTTTTTCTCGATATGTGATTTGATGTGATAACCAAATCACGTAGATGCACTTGACTTTCGAATGGTTTATGTTGTCATTCGATCAGTCGAAAAAAATGCTATAGATATATGCTAGTGATTCAATTTTTTTTGTGTTTCTCTTCTCAGCCATCGTCAGTGTAATTTTGTTACTTCGACTCGAATTTTTTTTTTCTGTTCAAATAAGTCGTTGACTCACGGGTTTATTTTAGTCATGATTGATGATGTTTAGTCGATGTCAACAAAAGAAAATACCAATTTATAATGGCATTATCTTTAACAGTTGTGTATCATTCGAGACGCAACCTTAAAACGAGGCCGATGTTGTTGATACTATAGTAGTGATTAGCTTTTTCTTCTTTTTTCTTCTTCTTCTTCTTCTTCTCAATGTTATTCTATTCTGTGAGCTAGGAACAAATTGTGTCTGCTACTTGAGGAGCAAAAAAAGAAGAAGCAACGACATATGACATGGTCAGTTGACTGAAGAAACGGAAAAGAGAATGGCCACTTCACTTTCTCTTGACATCATAAAAGAATCCGATGAAAAACAAAAGAAAAACCCGACAGTACTATTGTTATATTGTTGAAATCTATCGAAAGATTAAATAACATAAATCAATTGATGACAATGTTTGTGTACAGAGTAATTCTTTGACTTAGATGGATGCATATGTAATTAATAAATAATGATAAGAAAATTACAAAAAAAAGTGAACGATTGCATGAGATAGTCATTCTTATTTCGACAGATACATATATTTATGAGTTGTTTCCGAGTACTTTTCTCGATTAGTACTTGAATGGAAACGAAGATATCTCAAGTGATACTCTATTAGAGAGAGAGAGAGTGTACGTGTCTTCTTCATGCTTTACCTTAAAATGAATGAAAATTCGATATATTTAATGAGTCGATACCTGCCGACAACATGGTACGATTTAAAAAAGAAACAGTAGCGACCGCATGAAGATTTTTTTTTGACTTGCGTGTTGCTCAATCCAATTACGGCTAGTCAGACTGAGTATTCTTTTCGCTCTGTCGTTGCCGACGAGAAATGTTTGTGTGACAAACAACTGCAAGTATCTTGCTTACGCCTCTATAAGATCGATTAAATGCAACAGAACACGCACTGTAGGCATGAAATCTCTCCGGAACTTGTCCTATCTCGTTCATCGACCTAATGTAGTTGATTCAGGCCGAATTAAATGAGAGAGAGAGAGAGAGCGAAAAGAAAGAAAACGATGCCCATATCTTTAACTATTATGCTATTAATCGCATTTGAACGACAATATATCAATGGGTATTATGTGAGCGCGAGATCTTCTGTCTTGACAAGAAGCAGTCACGCGCCCAGTAACAACTAACGAGATTGCAATTAATTGCGCATACTCTAATTTCCGCCTGAAAAGTTCACACATACGCACGTATCTGGTTTTGATATAAAATACTAGAAGGAGAAGAAGAGGGAAAAAAATTTGAATTAGATCATACTTCCACACAACACAACATATCAAATTCTTTCTTCTTCTTCGTCTTTTTTCCTGTACTAGAAAAGAAAAAGAGGACATGAGTGTCACAATCATTCTTCAATAGTATGTGTGAATACAAAGTATGCAGTAGATTGATGTGTCAAGCAATACGTTCACACCCTCATTGTGCTACCTCATTCGATCTATATTTTAATACAAATGTTATCATTATTATGCTAAACGATTTTGTTCTTTATCTTTTAAATCCTCTACGTATTATTATATAAAAACGAGGCTTTATTAGAATTCTTCTATTCTAAATTACAAAAAAAAACAACTCAAAAGGATAATGTCATTGTATGATTAAAATCCCTATCGAATTAACATCTGTTTGTAGTAGGGGCATGTGTTGAACAAAGTAGTCATATCCCATCATATCTGATTGCGATCAATAGTAATTCGTTCATATTTGTCGGACAAAGCACAAAACTCAACTGATACGTTTGACTAACACCTGCGCATCGATATCGTTAAATGGAGTATTCATCGTCGATGTGATGGACAACATTTATATCTTATCGGTATTTATTCTACTCAAATATGCATACACACACAAATACGCAGTCATTTGCTCATATATATATATATATATATATATATACGTATTTGCATGGTTGCTTCCAGTAATTTACAACAATTATACAACGGAAAAAGGCCATGCCGACATGTATTCTTATTCTTTGTTGATACATATGTAAAGAAGGATAGAAAGATGTGAACGAGAAGAGAGACATTGTTTTTGCAATGAATAATCAAGCCAATATCTTATCTACTTGTTTCTATGACATAGATGACAGTCAATATGGATACGTTTTTCCGCTACCTACTACTTACTCTCTTCTTCCTGTCGTCTTTTCTTTTTTGCTTGAGTATTCTGACAAATAAACGACGATGATGACTTATTTGAGAATAGTCGACTATTCAAATATTGTATTTAGTCAAAGACAATGATGAAGTGACTTCTTCTCCACGTTCTCTATTCAATGGATATTTAACATCTATTCTTCGCTAGTTTTTATTGCATCCCTTTCTTCGTTCTCAACTTTTTCTATATTTTTCATTAAAAGGAGAACATATAAATTGAAGCGAAGAAAAGAGGATACCTTGAAAAAGAAAGAAAGAATAGAACTACGTGTTTCGAATTTGTCTCAATCAATCAGAGTTGTGCGTGTGTTCTTACTAGAAAGGTATGAACATGAATAGCCTTTGAGCTTTGTCAACATCAGACGTGTGTATGTGTCATTAAATGTTTGTATCGTTTATTTATGTCTGCCGGTCACTGAACGAACGAAGAAGAACAATTACTCGAAGTCCATTGTCGAAGAAAAAAAAAGGGAAGAGAGAGAGAGAGACCCTAGAATGTTAAACAAATAAAGAGCGCGTCAACGTATGATGATAATCAGAATGAATAACACTGAACTACTGATTAACTCAATGAAAAGGAGAACAAAAGAAAGACGTTCCAACGGGTGGCCCTTGTGCCCAATAAGAAATTGTAATCAATGCAAATGAATGCATCGTCAATAGAATGGAATTAGAGAAAAGAAATAATAAAAACAAAACAAAGACAGCAGTGAATGTCTTCAAATCAGATATAATCGATTCATTGCAAGATTTCTTTTGTCTCTTGAATTAACGCATCTTTTCTGCATCAATAAACTAATGATTCATATTAAGAAAAGCAATTCACGTATTAACAAGATTTTTTTTTTTGAATCCTTTACTATCATTTGTTTCTTCATGTGTTGTTCATCTTAGCTGCAATTAGAAAAAAAAATATACCTTCAGCATAATAATAAAAGAGATATTTGATACAATGTATGGTATCTCTATTTGTTATATGATACTCATGTCGAATAGCCTAATACATGATGGACAAAAGAAAAGGATTTAGCATTGATTGTATTGCGAACTTTTTCTTTTTTGTTGTCCTTTGAATCAACTTAATACTGTAGCCTATTGTCTCAAGATTCAACCATGATAATAATAATCAAGAAATATTACATTGACTATGATTTCACGATAGAGATAAAATAACGCGTAACCTTGGATTTCATGATTTCTCAGTTGTTCGCTTTTTGAAAAGTATCAAACACTTGATGGATACGAATTTATCGAGAAAACATCTCGTAATTTCCATAGGTTTTTCTCGACAATGACGCGGCTCACTTCATTCAGATTAGTCATAGGATTAGTATCTCGTTTTTAAATGATTACGATAGTTCGAAATTAGTCAATCAGAAAACTAAACCTCTCTAAACTTTTGTGTTAACTAATAACATACATTTAATCTTTTAGCATCATGCCAATAACAGCACATCCAGCATTTAATAAAGTATGTTGACTAATATACACATGGTGAATATTTTATTTTAATTTCCCATTACGTTTGATATTAGGCATGTGGTTATTTTAAAATAAAATTAAAACGTATACCACTGAATCTTGAAACACGTGAAGTTGATCTTAATAAAATGCGGCAAGCAATAACTAAGAATACGTGCATGGTAACTACGAAAAAAACAACCAACCTACGATTACTTTTTTTCTCAAATCAATACTATCGATTTTAGCTTGTTGCTTCAGCTCCTAATTTTCCACATGGTGTTATCGATCCGATTGAAGATATTTCTAAAGTAGGTTTCCTTTTCTATCTATTCATATATCGATTGATTTGAATTCTATTTAGATTGCTGTTGAATACGGTATTCCTTTACATGTTGATGCTTGCCTAGGTGGTTTTCTAATAGCTTTCATGGATCAAGCTGGTTTTCCATTGAAACCATTTGATTTTCGTCTATCGGGTGTGATGAGTATTAGTTGTGATACGCATAAGGTAATGTTTATTGAGATAGAGAGAAAATAATTTTCATTTTTCTTTTCTAGTATGGTTTTACACCAAAAGGTACTTCGGTGATTCTCTATCGAAATGCAGAACTTCGTCAAAATCAATTCTTTGCTGTTGCCGATTGGCCCGGTGGTATTTATGGTTCACCAACAGTGGCTGGTAGCCGTTCGGGCTATTTGATAGCTTGTTGTTGGGCTACACTTATGTACTATGGTCTTGAAGGTTATGTTGAAGAAACAAGAAAAATTATTCGAACAGCACGAGATATAGCTGATGGGTGGAGTAAAATAGATGGTCTCTATCTTTTACACCAACCTGATGCAAGTGTCGTGGCTATTAGTTCAAATCAATTTAATATCTATTATCTATTCGATGGTTTACATGAAAAAGGATGGCATTTGATTGGTTTACAAAATCCACCTGGGTATTCATTAAGATATTGAAATTCAATTCTTTGTTTATTTATTTCTTAAATTCTTGTAATTTAAAGTATTCATATTGCTGTCACACAAGTTCATACTCAACCTGGTATTGTTGATAAGCTTCTTGAAGATACACGACAATGTGTTGCTGATATTCTCAAATCTGATACTAAAAAAGATACTGTAACAGTACGTATTTTACCAATTGAATTGAAATTAAAAGAATCATCGGTTAGCACATGTTGTCAGTTCATGTAATCGAAACAGAAAAGTAAATAATTTAGACCTCGAAAGCATGATTGGATTAGTCGAGAGGGTTCGACATGAATTCTATTTGATATTTGTAGAATTGATATGGAACAATAGTTTCGAAGAACTTTGAAGTCAAGTTACTCTGTTGTCTCTTGAAAAACTTTCGACAGGAACAACATAGAGACCTAGAGCTTTCAGTATTCGACAGAAAACTGAAATTAGGTGACGAGATCTTCCATGACGTTTCAATTTCTTACATTACCATTCAATGCAGAAAATATTCTGGTGCATTGTGGTTTCTCGACAATTTGTCAGGGAATGTGCATTTGACTATGATGAGTACAAGTTGCTCGTCATTTTAAAACGACCTGACATATTTGTAGGAGTGTTTAAGAAACTTCATATTTTCCACTATCGACATCAATGTTGAGTCGCTTTAAAAGGCAAAATAATAATAGTAGTAGCGGTAAACTCATCATGGTTAAATAGAAATTCCCCCAATTGCACTTTGTCTTTCCTATAATAAAAAATATGTATGCAAGCGAATATTCAACGTTTCATTATAGGCTGTGATCTATGGTACAAGTCAAAAAATACCTGATAAATCTCTCATCTGTGATATGACTACTTTATACATGGGTTTGTGGTATGCAACGAATTTAAATACGACAACCAACGCATAAGTAGCCATTTTTCAACATACAGTATTACTCTGAGACATTCAACTTGACGAATAAACAATGCTTTGTGATTTCTTTCTATCATAGTACATTTGTAGTGAAAGAATGTTCGTTGATTAAAATTTTAATAATTAACAATTGTTTGAAACAATTCTTATTATCCATAAGCAGATTATGGATGCATGCATATATCGACATTGAGCTTTTAATTAAAGAATAAAATTTCTACATTGAAAGATCTTTAATATTGATTTACATATGGCTTCGAAATCTTTCAAGAAATCGCAGACGATGCATTTCCTTCATAGTTTCATACGAGAAGCAAAACAAGTGGAGCAATCTCTCGACAAGTATTCAACTGAATAACTTCAAGATCGAATATTGTTGTTCGGATCGCTATCAACGAAATGAATCAGATTACTGCAACTGGTTCATAATAATTTGGTAGTTTCAAAATCTACCGAATGCAGCATCATAGACGATTTTCAAATTGAAGGTCTAGATGTTTAATTATTCGATGGGACGTCACTAATGAAAAACGTTCTGTATAACGATACAGACATACATTGTCCAATGTTATCGTACTATAAAAATTCGAAGATGTCCTACATTTGTTATGATCTTAGTTTCTTAGTGAAAGCATACTGATAATTGTCATTTTTCTATTCGTACGATGGAAACGTGAAGTCTTTAATATTTGTTGTCTGTTTCAATGTATGCCATTCGAACAAAGTGTATGTTGTCATCGATGAATATTTTTCTAATGTAAAACATTTGAACCGGACGTCTGTCTTCTATGAAAACCAAAAAGAAGTGTTTGTTTATTTTTCATCCGCCTGAAAATATTTTAGCTGAGTCGAAATCAAACGAATGAAAACCAGATTTTAGTGCTTTTTCTTAGCATGGGTGCGGTAATCTTTTCATAGTTGAAGTAATGCGACCCGAAATTGAAACTGAAAACCTTTTTTACTCTGCAAGCTGTTAAAGTGAAATCTCTTCTAATTCCCACAATCTCGCTTTTGAGAAACGAGTATTCTGATCAACAGATGTTTAATGCAAAACAAAGCTCATGATAAAATATAGACAACATGACTTCGGTAAAAACTATAACTTCGTTCAATGTCAAATTTTTTGAAGAGGTGTCTGCTCTATGAAACGACGATATTCAATAACTTTTATTACCTTTGCAGGTGGACATGTGGGGGTTAGGGAAATCCTGTTTATTTGTCATCTAAGATACCGTTCGAAATAGCTGTGGATGGAGAAGAATAAATGAATTTTTCAGATCTTTCAAAAATTGTATTACTTCTGTCGGGCAACAATCAATACAATATTTTTGAGTCGATGTTCAAAAAGAGTATAAAACTCTCCTATTAATCCATAACTTTTGATTCTGATGTCATACTTTCGTGAGAATGAAAAATGAACGATCCCTTGGTTTCAAAAGTTCCGATTCATCCATGATATCTGATACGTTGATATTTAATCAATCTGTTTATATAGAGAATTCATATTAGATACAGAGTTTCTTTTATCATAAATACAAGAAGTTAAAGATGCATTTTAGACAAAATAGATTACACACAATTAAGAATCAAGAGTTGAGACCGGTGTTCGAAGAATGAAATCGAATAATGTACATCGTATATTCCCTTTACTATATTGTTCAAGATAACGATATAAATCTTGTACTTGAGCTCGTTGACTGATTAAATAATCATAAATTTCATAGAACGAATCGATCAAGTTCTTATCACCATACGCTGCATATATTAGTGGACGTACAGCTTCAGAAGCTGCTGCTAATTGAATAATCGCTAAAAATAGGATACGTAGAGCACGTGTTTTTGAACGACTGATGAATATATACCTTTTAGTTGTCTATCACCATTGAATGAACCACAACCCCAGTTTCCAGTTGCAACAGAAAACGCATGATTCGATGTTTGTCCTTGTGTATGGAAGCCTGCATAAGCTTTGATCAGATCACGTTTGATGAATTTCATATTGTATTGTTTCGATCGATCGGGAAAATAGATAGCATCAAGAGCTACTAGACGAGACCATTTTCTACCCCAATTATCTCTACATGTAATATGAATGTTCAAAAAATAAAAATACTTTTGAAAAGAGAATATTTCAACATCTTCTTCCTTGAACTTTCTGTTATTCTTCTTTAAAACCATTTCATGAAATGATTCTAACATATTTGTCAACATGTTCTATTTTGTGTCTTACTTCGGTTTGTTGTCAATATAATCTCCCGCATATTTGAATGTTTTTGAATAGCCTCGATACGTTGAATATCGCTCAAAACCAATTAGATAGATACATTCATTCGATTCTAGTGCTTCACAAATAAGTAAACTAAGAAGCATTTCGGGACAAACAACGAATCGTATTTCTTCTTGAGCACAACCCGAAGTCAATACACCCCCACCCTATTAATTAGCATGTATTCATAGAATAGAATGTTTTGATTTTGTTGACTTACTATATTTCGATTTGCAAAATCAACCTAAACAAAAGTTGAAGTTGATTATGAACACATGATGAAAGCGAAAAATACATTCATGTATGTAGTTACTTGTAAAACACAATCAATATCTTCGATCTTTTTAGCTGTTGTTAAATGCATAGCAGTGAGACCTTTTAATGATTTAGACCATTTCGGAGAATATTGCTCAAGTAACGCATAACGTTGAAAAGTGATTGCACCAGTAGGCACTAAACAAATAAAATGATTTTCCAAAAAGTAAAGAAATTCCTATTGATTTACTTTGTCTAGTGATACGTTCAAAATAATGTAAAATACATTTGAGTTTTTCAATTTTTTCTGGACGTACACTTTGATATAATCTTCAAAATGGAAATTATCTTTATGTAGAAGAAATCATTCGAACAATGCATTTACGTATGAAAATTTGGATTTAGAAAATTTTCATATTCTTTCTTTGCTTTTGAACCCGAACGATATGGAAATAGACAAAAAAATGCACATGCTAATAAAGAAGCTGCCTGTCGTTGAGACATTGTCAATGAAAGATTTGATTCAATGCGCAATAATGATGGTGGCTAATATGAAAAATATTTCGTGAGTAATTTAATAAATATAGAATAGAAAGGAAAAGAACAATAATGATAATACTCGACTACACAAGAGATCGACGTTTAATGCAAGTGAACAAATATTTGAAAGAACAATCGACATAAAATGTAAACGTTGCTCATTTGTATAAATCTTTAAGAAATATTGGTATTTAAATCTGATTGAATTTTAGAACTTACTTCATTAATGACATGTTCCAAACAATCCATATGGTACTGGCATTCTGTACAATTTTCAATTGTTCTCTATTATAATGAATAGATTTTTAATAGTTTCAAAAACATTAAGCATAAACATTGACTGATGATCCGAGAGAAACTCATGGATATTAGAAAAACAAAGCACTTAAGAACGGCAAAATATATTGACTGTGCTGCTTTTGGTAGCGATAAATATACGCTTTTTATGAATGAAAAGATGAAATCATGAAAGATACACATGACATAGCGATATACAGTTTTTACTCTGACAGATGATGACAAAAGACAAAATAACAAATGAGAGAATATTGAGGTTCGTTGTTATTAAAACTTGAGAATGTCACTGGCTCGAAACTCAAAGATTATCTCACATATTTTTTTAAATTTGTTTTGAAAGATAAGAAAGTTATAATACACTTAGAGCATTCAATGCGTCATCTCTATCCGTTGTTTTCTCTAAACTCGTATAGGTATTGACATTGGCATATGTACATGTCATTTTGAAAAAAAAGTAAACATTTTTATTGCTTCTGTTATATCTTTTTCTTTTTCTTTTTATTCAACATGAGCACTCCTGAAAGTACGTACATGTAAACATGCGGAGTATCTCAGCATACCTGAATATCTCAGTTCATGTTTTGTATCAAAGATACTAATCATTTTTTCGGTATTCTGACTTGTAAACCTGTACAATTAAGTAGATGTTCATTGGAAAAGAATTTAAGAAAGCATCCGTTACATGCTATACTTAATAGTTAATACTACGAAACAGAAGAATCGACACTAGCCTACGATGGATATATGTGATGGCAATCTACGTCGAAAGAGAATACTTCCATGCAACATTTCGCAAAACATGCTTTTGAATACACTAACAAAAGAAAATATCTCACTGTAAATAGGGAGTGTATGACAAATGGTCGAACAGCAATGCGACTCTCATTAATTAGCCCGCGAATGTCAAATATGAGTGGAAATACGAATATTTCCCCTATTTCAAGATTTCTATCCATTGAAACTTTTGCTATTCCATGGAGAATATAGTTTTCATCTTTTTGTAAAATTTCGATGTGTCCGCAGTTTTCAATTAATCGATTACTTTTAAGTCTTCAACATTAGCTGTTTGATTATCACATTTTTGTTTAAGACTACATAGAAATTGACAAATAGCAGGCCATCGTAGACGTCCATTTCTCTTTTATGAAGAAAATACAGTTAAATTAAGTACGTCATCCTATTTTCCAACTAACCCATGTATACGATGTTGAACATGGCATACGTACATGATGCTCGTCCCATGCATCAATGTAACGATGTTCTCTATTGATTGGTACAGGTTCATCATGAGGAATAGAGGGATTATATTTAAATGGCTACAAATAAAATGCTATCACATTTATTTTAACATTAATATGCCTTTACTCTGATCATAAATATACAGTTGTTATCACGAATAGTACTTATATCGTTGACGTAAGGTGGTTGACGGCATATATTAATGAGACATTCGAATGGCGGACCCTAAAACAAAACGTTTCACAGGATAAGAATCCTTTGCAAATAAAAATTCTTACCTTGATTGTTCTATGACCGATACCGAATTTTGTACACTCATCATCATACATGTCAAAGCCTACGTAATTAATAGAAATAAATCAGTATTGATGATTTTTCACCGAGATACTATATCACTATCATTACTTTTACTTTTACTATTATTGATAATAAGAAAAAATTAGAACTATCGTGGCTGTGTACATATTCATTTCACAATTATTTCGTAAAAGACGCCCACGAACAGCATGTAAATCTTAAGGAAGTTATGAAACGTTAAAAAATGTCTACATTTTAGAATTCTATGATTTATTCTTTTCTATTGTTACTAGGTATGCACCAGTGCCAGTTAATTGGATACTAGTCCGACCAGTGACCAGTCCGATTGGGTATTTATATAACTCAACTCATTTTGAAGATTGAATAATATAATCTATCAGTATAATTAAATTAAAAACTATTGATTGAGCCATAGGTCAATTAAATGCATACCTAATCAGACTAGCACCTAGTGAATTAGATATTCGTGCATAAATCATGCAATCCTAACTCTACATACCTTAAAATTACTAACAAAGGGTACCCCTACTTATTTGATTATAATTCGAGTAATATAGACACTCAGTCCGATCGGGTAAATGATCCAGTCGGCAGTTCTTAACTGGCACTGGTGTATGCCTAATTGTTACTGTTTATAATATGTGATCATGCAGAGGAACAATTTTTAGTTATAGTTAGCAGCATATCTACTGATTTAAACTTATAGATCTTCTGTGAAAATACCGTAAAGCAATAATGTATAGATTCTAACAAAGATTCGACCTGTTCCCCATGCTAATATCTTTGAAAAGCAAAACGTTTCATTGTATATTTATCAGTTTTTTGTCTTAGGTTATGTAACAGTAAATATCAATATTCGTGATAAAGTCAAATCTCGAAATTTTATTTTGAAGACAAACGTTCAAAGTTCGCTTACTTTCATCTGTATTTTCATCGTAAGAATATTGTTCGGTATTTCTTGTTTGCAATTGTCTATTCATATTAGAATAAAGACTGTTTTTCTATGTCAAGACTTCAAAAATTTGTCGACTTAAAATGGATACTATCGATTATCTTGAAATAAGAAAAAAAGAGCAAAGGCATCGTTGTTTAAACCAACATGTGGTAAAAGTATTTCCTCCGTACTTAAAGTCAACAGCTCTTTTTTTTCTTCGTACAATGTGTTATTGACGACTTCATATTTTTTGAATCTGTTTGACCTACGCATTAATATTTGTGGTAGGAAGAAAAAAACACCTAAATTAATAGCACATGGCCAAATGAAAAGAATAGTTGATATGTAAACTTTTTTTCTGTTGTAATAAATACTTTTTGACGGCAAAATGTACAGATCTTTTAATATATATAAACGAAGAGCACAATGCATAGAAATTGTGACTATGTCAGTAATATAGCTGATGTACATATTTCATAATGAATCGGGAGATTCATCATTGTACTGAGCTGTTCGGCATTTGATTTTCTCTCATGTATTTCTATGAATTTCTGAAGGGCGAATCAAAACACCAAAAAAATTTGTTCGAATCGAAACAATATTAGTCACATGCTATCTTTGTGAATGGAATAATGAAAGTTCGTAGATTTATGCAGAGTAATAGTTTCCTCAACTAAAAGGAGAACATATTCAACAAAATTTTTCAAATATTATCGAATGATCCGAACTACGTTATAATCAATGACAAGATTTCATGTCAATCAATATTTGTTTAGCTGAGTTACAAATAAAAGACTTTCTTCTAACGACTAAGCTATTCAAGATAGATAAGAATGCTGATAATGTGATAAAGTCAACAGTGACGAATGTATGTCGTTTGAAAAAAATGCTACATATAGGTGTGAAGATATTTTCATGAGATTGATGAATTTGAAGAACTATTCCGAGTACACCTATGAAAAACAATTGTTAAACTATTGGAGTCAACAAAAAAAAATACACTTGTGTATTTGAAAGAAGGTCGTTCTATATTGACAATATATTTTGCCACCATTCTTTTATTTTCGTGTTACAATTTCAGCGTCATCAAACACATGGGTATTTACCAAAGTTTATGTAAATGAAGTGCTCGAATTTCTTGATATCTTGAGAATGTATGTAGTAAGTATTCACATACATCTTGTCGTAGATACAACATACGCCAATGTGGCTAGTATGACATAATAGAATCAAGCAACTAATTAGTGCATTCAAGGGTTGTAGTTTATGATGAAAAATCAATTTGCAACGGACTATTTTCAATATTCTATAATAATTCTTAATAAAAATTGTGTATGACATATGCATACGGTTTCTCAATAATTAATTTCATATGTGAGTTTTATAAAGGTAATTATAAAAACGAATAATCCATGTTGTTTTCATTTAATTCTAACTAGTAACACCCTAAATAGACGAATTGGACAAAGTATAATTGCAAAACTAAAAGTGTTTTTATTATGGCTGCAGCTATCCACATCTTCAACAGAAGCAGCTCAACGAAAATCACCAATTATGATATTTATCCATTCAGTAAAAGGAAAACCTTTGCTAATAGCTCATGAATATATTTCCCCATCAAGTAAAACAGTAACTACTACTAAATATTGAAAATTTACATTTATTAAATTAATTTAAAACCTACTCCTTGTACTAATTATGAAGAATGTATGAAAGCATTTTTATCAATAGCAGAAATTTATCCCCTAACTTATTTTTTATTTCTATTATCAGATGTTAGCATTAAGGTGCATCATAGAGCAATACCTATCTAATGAGAATTTTCCACATTTTCTTAATGCGACTTTTCTACAGTTCGACAGACTCGGATACGGATGCGTACTTTTCTAGCTGCTGAGTACTGATAAAATGCAGCTTTCCATTGAGTGAACTAGTGTATAACTTTCGTATCCGCAAAACTAGCGGAACGTTTGTGAGACAATATCCATTGATTGGTCCAATATGAAAGCGTCGCAGTAGTTCGGCATTTTTAGGTTCATAGAGAAGTAATTGTTGACTTCGAGGATCACACAGAAGATATCCAGATTCTGTCCCATAGGATACGATCGCGGTCAGCCATTGAATAGTAGAAGGTAGACGAACGTTATCAATTAATTTTTTCAAAGAATGATCATGCATTGCAAAATAATGAATAATATTCAATGAATTTTGCAATTGATTAATCAATTTTTCTTTTGGTGGAAAAGGTCGATAAACAAAAGCTAGATGATCATTGGAAACACAGAGTGCGGCTAAGTCTCCATCAATCGATAATGCATTTATCGGCTTCTTGTCTTTGTCATTTAATATACCAGGTTGATCCATCATAGACTTTTGCTTGTCTTTTTTTTGGTCGACACCCCGAAGCATTGCCATCAAGCTACGAACTTCTAATCGATATGTATCTGGTCCACATTTGTACGCTAAAATGAATCATAGAATAAGAAAATACTACAACATCCAATATCGTTAAGATTGTGACTAATAAGAAACGCAGTTGATACTTCATGCCACTTTTGAGATTTCTTATTGAATATTGAGTGAAATACTTAGCTAAGTATGTATCATAAAAAATTAGAACCTATGGAATATTGAACTACAACACGCATTACTCAAAATAGGTTATGATTATTCTAGATTATGTTGAGAAAACAACTGAAGTTTACCATAAAATAAAAGTCCTTGATGGTTACTAGAAAGAAATCTTCGTGGATCAGTAGGATCATCGTAAGTCGGTTGACATAAGAGGCATTGCACGTAAGCCCCGACCAACGTTGCACAATGCCTGTCACCGATCGGGCTGATATTTTCACAGTATAGATAGGCCTAATATATCTAGGAATAAGCTGAAAATTTCAGCTCAAACGAATAAGCCATTCTGGAGATATAGACGTTGCAAGCATGGGGAGTAGGCTATATTTTGAATACTTTTCAGAGCAAAACTTTTCAGTAAATTTCCGTTTCTAGAAAATAAGAAGAGGTATAGAAGAGATTTTGTCCACCAACGATATCATCTTTGTTGGGCTACGTTTTTATTCTAACCCAGGTCGAACGATACGGACCGTTGAGTGGACGCAGTTATACGGACCGTAACATCATTAAAATAGGCCCGTATACGGTCGTATTTTCACAGTATAGGGCTCCGTATACGGTACTATCTCTGGGCACAGTAATAAAGGATCGTATACTATGAAAATACGGCCGTATACGGGCCTATTTTAATGATGTTACGGTCCGTATAACTGCGTCCAATCAACGGTCCGTAACGGATATCCGTTTTGATGGACCTGGGAAAGCAAGTTCCATATGGTCGAAGACTTTTGGACCGCTACTATAGACCCTGTCCAAAAACAATCGCCTTGGTGATAAAGTAAGTTAGCAGGATCAGCACTCTAGAATTTTTCGATATTACTCTCATTTGAAAGAGCATATCAAGATACATCGATTCACGTTACAAAACTTTGTGATATTGAACTTCGGTAGCAGAAATCTCTCGAATAAGACCAAAGTACCGAAAATTCCACTTCATTCTAAGTACGAGAAAATTCATTTTTTCATCAAATGCTAAGTTACCATATTTCAAATGAAAGCCCACCTCGACAAATCTCTAAATTCAAAATTTGAACTAATTATGACTTACCTGTGAGAAATTGTGAAGGATTCATTTCTCGTATACTTTTTACGGGTATTCAATACCGCTAATTTTTCGCATATCGATATTTCCTTAAGGGAGCTACCAAAGGGTCAGATATTTTCACCATAAACGTTTCTTACTGTGATCTTTATTTTCGCAAAATTTCGTGCTGAAAATCGAAAATCGAATGTTTTTGATTTTCCTGAAGGGGGCACAGCAAAATAAAAGAAGAAATTCGAAAAGAAGTGATATCTTTGTAAAAATTAATTAATATTCAAAACTATTTAATCAGTTTTCAAAGCTGGTTAGGAGCTACATCACACAGTCAGTAAACATTGGAAACGGGTTTTCCAATTGGAAATATCCTAGCAGAAATGTGTTGGAAAATGAAATACAATAAATATCCTTCAGTGAGATACAAAAAAGAAATCCTTCACCATTTTTCATAGGTGAGTCCTAATAAGTTGAAATTTTGAATTTAGAGGTTTGTCGATGTGGCTTTCATTTGCAATGTAGTAACTTTGCATTTGATGAAAAAGTAAATCGTAACGATTCTGTATAATATAGAGTATCATATGTGCTACAATCTTCTTTTTTTAATATATATAAAACTAGCGGAGGTACCCGATAGTGACTGAGATAATGAGATTGGATATGATCTGCGTGTTAGAAAACGAAATTTTCTAAATCTTCTAAGGTTCTTAATCTGAAAGATAGTAACATATACTTAGATTTTACAATTTCCAACTTTTAGTACTTAATATTTTAAACATTCTGCAAAATTTTTTTCTATTTAACCCTCATTTATGAACCTTTTTTGTAAAACAATAATGAAATAGAGTTTTTATTGTAAAGCTGTTGGATACGCAATATTTTTTGTATTTGCATCTGGTACAAAAAACATATAAATTCTTCCAAGTTCCCAATCTTGAACAGGCAACATCAAGTTGACCATGAGAAAAGCAAGGACTTTCTCGATTGATAACAGCGACTTTAAGTGATTGTCCTTGTGCTTTATTAATAGAAATCGAGAAAGCAAGACGAACCGGAAATTGAAGTCCCTTCAATTGAAACGGCATATCATTAGGAGCTAAGGGTATTCGTGGTATGAATATTTCTTCACCCTTTGCGCACCCTGTCAAGATAGTTGCTTCAATAATATACGGTATTGGACTTTTCACAGTCAGTCTTGTGCCATCGCACAGCCTTGGTGCATCCAGATTCCTCAGAAGCATAATTGGAGAACCAATTTTTAGCAGTTAAATGTGTGGCATCATTCCAGAAGGTTCAAGAGAATTGAGAAATTCTATTGGATACTGAACTGCGTCATCGACATCGACTGCAGTATCAATTGACTTGCACGATTTTACAATGCTATACATCATTTTATACATAACAAATGACAAAGAAATCAAGTCATATTCATTCAAAAATGTGCCACATCTGTTTAAATAGTCATATCATTCAAAGACATTCTTATTATCAATACGTCATCGTCGTGGGTCAAGAAAAAGAACAAATGCGTTGTTTTGTGAGTCAGACAATGACTGAACACACCATTGTTGTAAACCAAGAAAAGACTCGCACACATTTTCTCCTTTTAACTGAACATGAGAAACCTTTGATTTTCACATTTAGATCAAAACATTATTAATACGAAATGATTAATTTTCGAATCGTAGCAGATTCGCTAAATTTCTAGAAAATTGATGAAAATTCCACCGTGATATGAATTGGGCGAAATTTCATTCAGTCACAGTCTCTTTATCCCTATCAATAGTGCCAACCCTCTTAAAACCTTCCTCTGAGCTCAGGAAAGCACTGTGGAAAGTTTAATAAATTTTGCTAATACAAAGTCATCTGGGTGAAACTTCATCCAAGTACCCCTCCCCCTACTGGGGCGCCAACCCCCTCTTGATCTTTCCCTAGACCCACGGAAGTACCATGAAAAGTTTGGTGACCCTAGCTATTACAGGGACTGTATGCATAACGAACAAACCGACAAACAAACAAACATTCTTCTTTATATAGATAGATAGATGACGTAACCATTCAAATGGCGATATAAAATATTATATATATATGAGGAGGAATGTTATTCATGGCATCATACAAAACAAATGACAAAGAAATGAAGTCATATGTATTCAAGAATGTAATACAGCTGATTATTGAGTAAAATTGTATAAATAGTAGTATATATAGATATCGCTAATACGTCATATTTCTGAGTCTTGAAAAAGAAAAAAGACGTCATCTTTGTACGTAAGAAAAAATTCATACGTCATTATTGTAAATAAAATAAACACATTTTTTTATGTATATAGATGAGCGCTCAGACGGCCTTCGGCTGCCTTCCCTATCAACCATTTTACTTTTTTCGAATGCTGCAATCCGATTGGTCAGTTTTCTAGGTTGCCTGTAGCAAGCACAGGTTTGGCATAGATAGATGGAACATGTGAAGTGTTGTATATGACCGCTCAGACGGTCTTCGGCTCCCTTCGCTATCAATTATTTTAATTTTTTGGAATGCTGCAACCCTATTGGTCGGTTTCATAGATCGCGTGTAGCATGCGTAGGATTCGTTTTTTTTCGGAAAAAAATACATTTCGACCTTCCTCTGAGTGTAAAGACCATTCCTGGAAAGTTTCATAGCATTTGATCGTACGGTCTTCAAATGCATAGCGAACAGACAAACAAACATTCTTCTTTATATATATAGATAGATATAATTACGAATGAATAACAGTTCAAGAATTCAATTTCACCTTAGCAGACACGCGAGCCAGATACTCCCTAAACGATTCGAAAGCATAAGAAGCAGCAATTCATTTTAATCGTGAATCAAGAGCAGCATATATCTTCTTTTTGGGTATTGGCTCTTGACTCACTCGAGTTTGTCGTATGTGGGTATCAGTGCATGAACGAAGAAAAGACCAATTTGAACAGTCACATCCATTTCCTCTTGCAATCGCGGCTTTCACATCGAAAGATTCGTTTTTCATCAGTCAATCGGTGTTGCGTGTACACGAATCCATCATGATACACAATCTGATTTCCTGTTTTACTCTTTAAAGTTTCAATATCAATCATTAAGTCGTATTGTTAACAATACTTGCTAAATAGGAAAGAAGACAAGGTTTATGTCGTAGATAAGATTTCAGTGTGATTTTTTTCTTTCTTGTTTGTTAGTCTTTTGTTCAAGTTAGCTAAGCATATCAAAGAAGGAGTAGGAACATAATGTATGTTACAAAATAAGTTTGAGACGAAATGAGCAGGGATGAAATGAGTGTCCGCTTTTGTGACTTATCAACACTGAAACTTTTACTGAGTTTGCTCAAACGTTTTTGAGAAGAGCAAATGTTTAGTTTTCTCTTTCTTGTTCACTAAATTGCAACCTACCCAATTACATAGTCATATTAACAAAATTACTGTTGGAACTTTATCAAAGGTGCATAAGCTTCATAGTAGTATGCTTGTGAACGTAACGCGAAGTCACGAATAGTGAAAGTCATCGAAATGAACAAGATATAACTGAAAAGTACAATAAGAATTGTAGAGATTGAATGGGATGCTTCATAAATTTCAGTACAAAATGCGATTTGGTAACGATTATGCGATCCATCAGCTTCCAATGAGTATCAGACAAATTAAACACTTATAAAATAAGAAAACCTAATTCTGGACGGTTATCTCGTTTTAGGTGCGTTGGTGAAGGGGAATGCCGGTGTGAGTTGTTGTAGATGAGACGTGTGTGGTTGTCCTAAGTGAAAATTTCAGTGAAAATGCTAGCTTACAGCAGGTTAAAAGATCTTAAAGTGAAAAGTCTAAACGCTTCGAAGTGCTGAAATATATTA
>OENT01001496.1:7988-42072 GCA_900239685.1 Rotaria macrura
AAACATTCCACAAATTGATGTCAGACAGCCATTGTTTTTCGAAATAGTTTAACAGTGGTTCGATTGGTGAACCAGGTAGTTGTGTAGCATCATTTCGAATCTCATCATAGCCAACAAGAACTGTGTCTATCGGCATCATTGCCAGAGACATGATTTTTCAACAAAGACCACGTACAACTTCATCTCTAATATATTGTTGTTGAGGACCTAGCTGTTGAATTTGTCTAAATATGGCCTGACAAAAGTGGAAATTACATCCATAATGTCTAGATGAAGGAAACTAGAAGAAAAAATGTCAAAATGTATTATATCAACACAAGATACTTACTTCTGCCTTTACGACGGGTAGAACGCCAGATTGAAAATCTGTTAATATTCATTGAGGTGAAAAGTCTTTGTGACGTTCTGCAGCTATTTGCTTGAGCTCAAAAAATATTTGTCGATAAGTTGCACCTTTTTTTATTAATCATCAGTCCAAATACACAAGGTACACCTAGAGAAAATTAGAAATATTTCCATAGTGATATTTATTTTTCTTACATGAATCAAAATTTATCGCATGAATAATGCAAACTTGCATAAATTGGGGTGGTGCTTTTGAGAATGTGCCATCCATATAAACGGTTTGGGAATCAAATAATAAATTTAACTGAAGATCACTTCCATATAGTAATAGACGATCACGTCTTGCACGTGATTCGTCAAAAAGTAAAAATCTTTCTCCATTAGGGGTTAATTTATATAGATCAGGAATGTCGAATGAACATGAACTCGGTAATATAGGTACGAGTTTTCGACGATTTGCAGCAAGTGTATGATCTAAAATAAAAAATAAAAGAGCTTATCTTATTGTATGCTTTATAATCATTTATTAATTTCTTGATTTGTTGGAAATGCAGCTAAAACTGCACGATCAACTGATGCTTTAGCTGTTTCTTCTTCATAAATCAAAGCAATTGGTTTCAATTCATTTACAACACGTTTTTTCATTTCTTGTCGAAGACGTTTTGTTTGAATTAGATCAGAATTTGGTTGATGATCATGATCGGTTTTACTACCATATATATATACATCATTTTCATCAGTATGAACAGACATCATGCAGCCGGGAGCAACACATTTCCAATATTTCTTTCGTGCCGTCTTTTTCTTGCATCTATACACATTTTCGTTCAAGACTAACAGTCGTTGAGCTTTGTTCGATGTTATGAATGAGATACTGCTAGCTACATTAGTAGATGTATCCATTGGATTTGATTAAATATATACTTGTGAAAAATCTAAAAGTAGTAAAAACAATTACATTTTCTCATGCAACATACGTTTCTTGTCTTTCTTGTTCATTTTGGTTTAATAACAAAGATTTATATGTCAGCTAAGAATGGATTATTTTATTAACCAATACCGACAATTTTAAGAATACTACGTTGCATTAATTGGATGATGGTGTCATCTTCGGTTGAGTTACACAGCGCTCTCAGGTGTCTGTGACACTTCACCATGTTCAAACATTGAAAATATTATCTGTATATATATAAGTATATACTTTTCAATTTTTTTCATTTATATATCTCGTATTCCACATTTTTACATTTCGATGTTTTTATAGTTCGACATTATAGTTTTTGATATTTGTACTTTCTACATTATTACCTTTCGACATTTTAACTTTCGACATTTTAACTTTCGACATTTTTAGCTTCGACATTTTTAGCTTCGACATTTTAGCTTCGACATTTTTGCTTTCGACCAAACTAGGATGAATCCTTTAATCAGAAGGGAAAATGTTATATTTATGTTGTATGTGTCACACTACGTGGTGTTTGCTCAGAAATGGACGAGAAAGATTTACAGAAATTGAGCTTAGTCTTCTGTTATGCCTGACTGCTTTTGATGATTAGATGTTTGAGTATACCAGGTACAAAAAAAAATAATCGGAGGAAGCCTGACGTCGTAAAATAGGGGCCGTTGATTATTTTATGTATCTTTTTGAACATTGTTGATTTTCTTCAAATGGTGCGAGAAAATTTTGTGCGATTATTTCGGCCTAGTTATGATTTCTATGATTCGATCTGAAAATGAAGACGGTTAATGTCAATTACGTAGTAAAACTTTCAAATCTGATAAAACGTAATCAAACTTGTCTTATCCTGTTGTTTTAGTTTCTATTGATAGAAAGAGATTTTCAGTACGCACTTTGTAGCAGTTATTAGCAGACGACTTTTTCCAGATTTCATTTGCAAAGCATAATGTTTCATATTGTATTAATCATTTAGATTAAGAAATTATTCTGTCATTCTTTTAATCTGTGATCATCTCAATGAGTGACGTAGAAAGATCTAAGTTTGGAGAGTCTACAAAGTCGCTAATATATATCTCGTGTGATCGTGAGCAATGCTTCATTATCTCAAATAAGGAAGATGCTTGTTTTTCCGGTAGTTACGCTAAAAGGCCCCATAGCCATTTCTTTACCAGTTATCTATGAAGAGGTAAACCTAGATAGTCTAGAAAAATCACAATCGTACCAAACAGACATAGGCTTTCCAAAATACTTCCTTTTCTGAAACATTTTGATCAGAAATTTTCTGGATACTGTTGATTCATTTAATTTTAAAAAAACTAAGTTTAGATGAGTGTTCTAGATCAAAACGATTCCATTTGAAAGTTTAAGAAAAACATATTCACACCAGAGAGTTTGAAACGTCACGAGTTCTACCAGATGAATTGTGATCCAGTAGCATTAGAAATGTTACCGATTTAGAGAGGAAAATGATTAGAAATTTCTTTTGTGGAACTCACGTTTTTCCAAGAAAATATCGAGTGGAAACCCACAAATGCTTAAGTCATGAAGTTATTTGATCGAGAGCAAATTTGTAGTGGAGGGTCTGGACTATCTACAGATAAGAAGTGTTTTTGAAAAATATTATGTTGCTCTTGAGCTATATATTAAATACTGGTAACGCACTCAAGATTTTGGTAACGCATACACTTCGCTCTATGAAGCTTCATCAAAAATGCTATTTTTATCATCTCGATAAGAACCTATGTTAATCTACCTATACCAAAATGGAGATTTGGCATCAACCTGACTACTAATATCTCCATTTTTATCAGAAACAAAACAGTAGCTGAAATGTGATAAAAGCCAAAACTGTATTTTTACGTTATTTTCTGCCAAAAGTGGGCCGTTTTGGCTGACAGCTATAATTTATTCTCGTGCTTTTAAAAATAAACCAGATAGATCGATGCAGAATATATGAAAACCTATTAAAAAACTTGAAATGAGTGCGATCAAATATTTTCTCTCGGAGAAATCTAGTGCTCAACTCTAATCATACTGGTTGACAGTTAGCCGGACAAGCTGTACATTGTTTGCCACTATCCCGTAAATATGATCAATATAATTAACATATGCTCCAATGATACTTTTTGTAGGTGCTGATGCTTCTATTAATCTCTCTATGAAATTCTCACTCATCTCCAATGCATAGGAATCATAATCAAGATTGGTTCATGTAACACCGGAGCAATATTAAATGAAATATCAGGAAAAGCATAGAAAGTATTTTTACATATCTCTGTTTACATTATGGCGATAAATGAACTCTGTTCAGGAGCCAATGCCAGTAGTAGAATCAGGTGGAAAATCTAAAATAATATCTAACATAGGTTACGTAATTAAAAAAGTCATTGCAGATAGAACATGTTCTCGTTTGGCTTTTGAAAATGAAATAACCAGTACTCAACTTATACCAGCTTTTGAATAGTTAAAAACATTGAAAACTTTATGTTTCGGGTTTATAGTGATAGCCAAGGTTCAGATTTGTTTCGATTTCTTCTTGTGGTTCGAAAGAACAGGAGATCATAAGAAAACTATTTTCTTGGTCAACAACCACAATATAACATTATACGAAATTCGAGTATTGATAACAGCAACTTCTTTTTAAAATGTTAGCCAATTCCTAAGAACTGTTCTAATATCGATATTTATCCATAAAGTAGTATTTAAAAATGAATATTGGCCATTGGATATTTTCGTTCCATTAATTTGATCTAATTTTTGTGTCATCTCAAGTATATAACCAGAATTTCCTACTCCACCACTACGTACTGCCCAATGTAAGTCCGTATTAGTATTATTTGACACTATCACAATACTTCAATTGTAAAATGGTACTGTAAAATTCAGAACATATCAGATGCAAGGTCATATGATTGACTATACATGACATTATAACCACCTCTTAATGTAAAAACCACGCCACCTACTGTACAGGACACAAACCAACCATTATAAAAATATTCAGATCCATTTAAAGCTTTACAAACATCGTTCCATATAATGTCAGTTTGAATTTTTACTGTTTCATTTGCCCAATCATTTTTGAGCCTTTTCAGAAGTGCAGAATCAAGAATTATGCCTTGATGCCTACAATAGTCACCAAAAATATGTTGACCTCTCATTATACGAATAGTTATTCCAAGCGATGAACGTGTGACTACTGCTAATGAAACATCTCCGTCAGTTTTAGGACGTAGTATGGGATCGGGTCATGTTTTGAATGTTCGATTATGAAGAATCGCTGCTGTTTTTTAGTATGAATTAGTTATTCTTAAAATACTTGTCCACCATGAGAAATTATAGTTGATTCCAAAGTAGAAAGGGGATCAATTTATGTATGAACAACAACAAATAGGGAGAAAAAATGATTGTACAATAAAGAAGAATATCTGAATAAATTATTAAATGCTCAAATCCGACACTAGAATAAATAAAATTTTATTATTTTTCAATGCAAAGAAAACTCTATTTCATGTGACATCAATGCTCTGCATCATTCGTGTAAGCAAATTCAAAGACGAAAATAAAATTTAAAAAAAATTGTTTCTTTGATGGAGTACTTACAATAATATGATGAATAATGGTAACCCTGATAAAATTATGTTGGTTCTTTGCGAAGCTGTGTCCAATTGATCTTATGCTTCATCAGCATTTTTCCAGAGGATTTTATTCGAATCTTCGATTAATGTGAGGACCAATATTAGTCTATGATACGTTGAAGTGTATTGATAGAAGTAGTTCATTGACGCTTAACTCCTTCATATAGCTCCAGACAAAGATCTTACAAGATTTTATAATTGTTTAATAACTTGAGATAATATCTATATTGTACCATATGAAGATAAAGTTTTTTTCTCATACGAGATTTCAATATTTTTCAAGTGTAATGTGAGCGAACTTAATGAGCTCTTGATACTATCTTAGTTACAGCTTTCATCCACCGACTAACCATCAAGACGAAATTTAATAATGAGAACGCTCAAATTTACGACTTACGTACCATAAATCTTATGTAATTTGTTTTGAACCTTTGATACGAATACTACCAAAACTAAATGCAACTCTACTCTAATTCAATTCACTATACTGATAAATACTATTGAGTCTTCGAATTATATCACTTACCAAACTGAAGAATTTTCTCTGGAATCTTTTTTTAGCAGACATTTTCAACAACTTACGTTCGTCAATCATCAAAAAATAGAAAGAGAGGAAATATAATAGAATCTAAAAAATGCAGAGGATCGTCAACATCATCGCAGCGTATCTTTTAGATTTTTTTATGAAAATCTAGATGAACTGAAAAGTGTTCCGACAAAAGTTTTAGATTTTGTCGGTTTTTCTGATAACCTAATAGTTACAATCCAATGATAGAACGCAGAATGACGCACTGAATTGCATTAAAAAAACAACGAAAAAAGACAGAGATAAACACATTGCCTCGCTCGAATATGGTTTCTTTTGCCTTACAGATCGATATAGTAAACCAGATACACTCAAACACATGTAATCCTTTTTTCTATCATTTTCAAAATTATCATGCATAGATTTTTTTCGTTCGTCAATAATGAAATAAATCGATTCAAATTTATCCGCTTATCTGTGTCCTTGTTGAAGACGATCATATATCGGTGATACGAATTAAATAGAGATGATTTATTGATGGATTAATTCTTGACTTTATTTGATCATATGAAAAGCAATAGGCACGATAAAATTGCAATTTATGAAACACGCTCTGAAAAGAGTGAAGGAGTGTATATAGGGAGAAATTTGGATCCCCTCTCCCGCAAACAGCTACAGACGAATTGAAGAAGTATCATATAATATGATAGACAGCCTAATGAAGCACTAATGACTGTATATCATTAAAACCTGATGAAAATATATCAATAGCTTGCTAACTGAGATTTTAATTAACTAAACTTAGAGATTACATTGCTTCAGTGATTTAAGGATTAAGGCAGCTTTCCTGTCCTAAGCAAAATCAGATACACCGTGTTTCACATTACTAATCCCAAAAATAACTAAGTTACCAGTTTTTTTAGTTACAGATTATCTCACATACAGGAGAAAGACGTTAATATCCGTCCTAAGTTGCTGAAAACAGTAATCGATGTTAGGTAGTGAAGCTATCACCGACCACCCCCTCTGTTCTCTCTCTCTCATTCTCTTCATTGTTCATTAGACAGAACTAACGGTGTTAGTTTCCTAAGGCTATAATAATCAGCCAAACCGAAAGCAGAAGACCAGAGTTTTCGATTAGTTATTTTAAAAATTTGAAACTTTGTGACATCTATTCTTACTAATTATTGTTAGAAAACTTCGGTCTTCTGCTTAAGCTTCGCCCGATTATCAATACCCGTTTATAAGATGTGTCACTTACTGTAAGAGCTCGGGTGGGTAGGTTTCTTGTTCTTGTTAAATGGTTTCGTGGTGAGCAAGTTCTAGCAAAGCAATAAACTACAGTTGGTCCAACTGACTAACAATCGGAAAAATCAAAAACAGTGACAGCGGTGAGATTCGAACTCACGCCCTTTCGGACCGGTGCCTTAAACCGGCGCCTTAGACCGCTCGGCCACGCTGCCTGCGTTGGAACTACGCAGGGAAGTATAAGTTGAAGTCATAATAAATTCGGGTTGTGTGAAACGTGGAGTTTTTCTTCAATGTATTCAGTTTGGAACGAATGAACTCATTATTTTCTGATATTTGTTTGCAGAAATGAATCACTTTTGGTTGTTTCCTTATTCATAGGTGTAAAATCAGCATGAAACTACGCTGTAGAATGTAGCATTTCTAATATTGAATTTCTATTTTCCTCTGTACTTAGGGGTGCTACAAATCCAAGAACTTGGGATGTGGTGTAGATATATTTCGATTCGGGTTGGGTTTTCACTTCGTACTGACAAAATCCGATGAGAATCTCTAAGATAGAGTCCCATGAGTGAGAAAACAATCTCAAGTCTTATAGATTTGTATGAAATTGTTTAATTTTTCTATAGATTTGGGTTCTGATTTGGATTTGGAATTCGGTTTCAGTGGAGCACGACTTCAAAATTTTGCTCATGTTAGATGGAAAACGAATCCCAAGTCCAAATCTAAATCTAAGGTCAAAACTCAATTTCTAGGCCAATGTCGAATAGCTAATCCTTAACATATCACCGATCTTTAATCCAAAATCAGAGCCGAAGAAAGTAATATAAACTGTCATGTGATTCAAATCTGAATGAAACCTATTAGCATGGCATTTTTACCTAAAACTTTTGTAGATTAGATGAAAGAGAACGTGAATAGAAATCGAATGGCTTTTTGCAAGGTTTTCTGTGGTGCTAATTAAGAGGTGCGATTAAATATTTTCATTATGTATGCTCAAATCTATTATGGTGTTTATAAACTCATCGAGGCTACGTTCGCGATGAAACCTCGATTGATAATATTCGTTGACTACAAATTCTTCGAATTGTATGCAGTACATTTTTCGTGCCCTAAAATTCTTAAAACTAGGCATACTAGTCAATAGGGTGAAATGAATTCAGATTTTCCTCGCAGAATATATTTTTATTTATTGGGCTCGTGTTGAATCGACAAAGAAAGAATCTTTGGATTCAAGAAAGCTTCTTGAAATTTTTCGAAATGTATATTGACTGAGTTGTTTTTTTCTTCTGATTACAAACATTAAACGGGTTTCGAAAAACCTTTTACTATTTTCAAATGAGTGGTCCGACATGATCAGAAAAATAGACGGCATTCCTCGTTCCTATAGAAAGTGTGTAAAATTTAGTAAGCATCGGTTTCTGATTGACTTTCGTAACGGTAAACTTTGTTAATATTACCAGAGACGTGTTGAAATGGCGCTACACCCTGCATGCCCCCCCCCCCTCCCGGTTGGTATGCTTCTGAATACTTAGTAAGTAGTTCACAGTCTAGGATTGAAAGATTTATTACTACATGATCTCATGGACCTTTATATGTTGGCGAGCCAGTGAAGAATTTGAATTTTTTAAAACGATAGATCATTGCCTGGCATTTCAATGACAGAATAGAAAACACTACACAAGTTCACTCGACTTATTTAATATCAGGAGAAACGATAAATAATTCAGCGATGCATCGAAGGAAACCTACTTCATAAGAAAGCTCTTTTGATTATGCAAATCTAATAGAAAAATTAATCATCTGAATCTATCTGTCGTCTAATGCTAAATTGAAATAGTTATTGGTTGATGTCGAACTTTTGGCGTCAAGCAGGCTATGTTAAAAATAGAGCTGCATTAGAGTAAATATCAAAGTTACAATCTCAGAACCGCGTTATTCCAAAATGTGCACAAAGAATTCAAGAATATCCAGAACCACTCAGAACTTATTATTCCAAGACTTAGGATAGCTATAAGCTAATTATCTGAAATCCAATTGTTTGATCCGAAGGATTCAACATCAAGGCTGGAACTGGTTGAAAATGTCAAGCAGCAGGTCGATAGAGACCAGATTTTCACCAGCTTAAAATTTTGAAAAATCTGTTTTCATAACTCTATTTTTGACCATAAAAACTAAAATGCCACATATTTTACTGTCAGACTGCGAACAAAAAGTGTCTGAAGCATGTTATTTTAATGATTTTTCAAAATTCTCTTTTAAAAGATTCATTATGATGAGTGTCTTTTACGTGTGCTTGTAAACAATATGTGAGTTAGGGCACCATTTTCCTTAAATTGAATTCCCCAAATCAATCCCTAAAAATATCCCTATGTCAGATAATTCATTTTTGACGTCAATTTTGGTCAGAAACAAAATCAAAATGAATTTTCTGAAATAGGGATCTTCTTTAGGGATCCATTTAGGAATTTCAATGTAGGGAAATCGGTACCCATTCATGTATATTTTATATGTAGAGCCATTTTTACTCCGTTTTTGTCAGATTTTTAGCTGTAGGACTTGAGACTTCAGTCAATAGATTAACCGACAGAACCAGTTGGATTTTTTAACCAACCGGATTGGTTTACCATTTCCCAAACAATTCCCGTCCTAACCTGATGCTTTTAATTACATTTCATCAACTATTGTAATTCTCTTTAATATTTTTTCAAAGTGATACTCAATAATCCAACTTTGTCTTAGAAGCTGGATGAAAAAAATATATAATTTTTCAGATGTCTGCATTCATAATGTGACGAAATAAATCATATTCTTTGGAACACTCTATCTGTCTACTAGTTAAATAATCTTAAAACTGGAACCGAGTTCTTCAGTTCATGCCGTATATTGATTATCTGGAACGATATTAAAGCAGTGACTCTACAGTTTTCTATCATTCTAGCCGGTATTTCACTAGTTTAAGACTGATTTATGACTGGTCACACCGGACCGTTTTTAAAATTTCTTACCAGTTACTGCTTCGCTCATATTCATGAAAACATGTAAATCGAACCAAGATTATCATTGTCTCATCACAATTTCACCGTTCATGGACGTCACCATTCTTAAACCGGTGCAAAGTCTTGTTTATTCCGTTCACCATCACAGTTAGATTCTCAAAATCTCAAGAATTAGAGAATTATACCGATACCAACTCCTGAAGAGCTGCACGTTATATCTTAGCAATTGCAAATATCATGTTATTGATCGGAAACTACTAATAAATATCTCGGGGGAAAAATTGACACTTAAAAGACAAATGAATATTCAGAGTTTCAAAAATGAACCGATTTGTGGTCTTATGAAACCTGGTATCATTCTTCCATGTCAAAATATCGAAAACCGAAGCTAAAAGTAATGAGAAAAGCAATGTTTGATTCGGCTTCTTGTATTTATCAGTTTCAGTTTGATTCTGCTAAGTGATTACTTACTTACGAGGCATTGCACGTAAGCCACGAGCGATTCCTGCAGAACCTTGTACAATGACTGCCACCGATCTGGTTGATATTTTTGCAGTAGATAAGCCTAACATATTTAGGAATTCAGTAAATTTCCATTTTCTAAACAACAAGAAGAGGTATAGAAGAAATTCTTTCCACCAACGATACCATCAATTGTGGGCTATGTTTTCATGCTAATGCAAGTTCCTTATCGTCGAAGATTTTCGGACCGATGCCATAGGCCCTATCCAAATACAATGGTCTCGGTGATAAGGTAAGTTAGGCGGATCAGTGTGCTAGAATTTTTCGACAGTAGCTTCATTTGAAGAAGCGCACCAAGATGCATTGAAAGGCGTTTTCAAAGTTATGTGATATTGATTTTCGGTAGAAAAAACTTTTTAAATAAGAACACAAGTACCGAAAATTTCCCGTCATTCCACCTAGGAGAAAATCTATTCTTTTATTAAATGCTGGATTACTATATTTCAGATCAAAGCCCACATCGACAAAGCTTTAAATTCAAAATTTGAACTAATTAGGACTCGCCTTTGAAAAATAGTGAAGGGTTCATTTTTCGTACCTCACTGTGGCTGAAGGATATTTTCTGTATTTCATTTTCTACCATATTTCTGATAGAATACTTCCCATTGAAAAACCTGTTTTCGAATGTTTTCTGCATGTGTGATGTTGTTTCTAACGAGCTTTCAAAACTGATAAAATATTTTTGAATATTAATTAATTTTAACAGAGATATCACTTCTTTTCAAATTTCTTCTTCCATTTTGCTGGGGACCCCTCCCTTCAGGGATATATCAAAAAAATTCGATTTTCGATTTTCAGCCCGACGTTTTGCGAAGGTAAAGATCACAATAAGAAAAGTTTATGGTGAAAATATCTGACCCTTTTGTAGCTGGTTTTAGGAAATATCGATATGCGAAAAATAAGGAATATCGAATGCCAGCAAAACATATACGAAAAATGAACCCTTCACTATTTTTCAAAGGCGAGTCCTAATTAGTTCAAATTTTGAATTTAAAGCTTTGTCGATGTGGGCTTTGATCTGAAATATAGTAATCCAGCATTTAATAAAAGAATAGATTTTCTCCTAGGTGGAATGACGGGAAATTTTCGGTACTTGTGTTCTTATTTAAAAAGTTTTTTCTACCGAAAATCAATATCACATAACTTTGAAAACGCCTTTCAATGCATCTTGGTGCGCTTCTTCAAATGAAGCTACTGTCGAAAAATTCTAGCACACTGATCCGCCTAACTTACCTTATCACCGAGACCATTGTTTTTGGATAGGGCCTATGGCATCGGTCCGAAAATCTTCGACGATAAGGAANTTGCATTAGCATGAAAACATAGCCCACAATTGATGGTATCGTTGGTGGAAAGAATTTCTTCTATACCTCTTCTTGTTGTTTAGAAAATGGAAATTTACTGAAAAGTGTTGCTGTGAAATGTACTCAAAATATAGGCTACTCCGTCATGCTTGCAACCTCTATATCTCCAGAAGGGTTCATCATTTGAGCTGAAATTTTCATTTTATTCCTAAATATGTTAGGCGTATCTACTGCAAAAATATCAACCAGATCGGTGGCAGTCATTGCGCAAGGTTCTGCAGGAATCGCTCGTGGCTTACGTGCAATGTCTCTGATGGGAGTAATATAAAAAAAAACCCGGTTTTGCAAAATTCAATTAAACTCCCATATTTCCTATTTTTCTTATGCGATTTCGATTTAATCTTAACGCTTTGACGGCCAACTTTTGAATGGACGATTTATATCGATATTAACAGCTCAATTTCCTCGGTGTTGATTCACATAATAACGCGCTAGGTGTAAATCAAGTATATCGAGTTTTTTTAGGTCTGACGATCCTACTTATTTCGCACAAGAGAAACCTTTTCATTTGAAATCTCAGTCAAGTTAGAATAACGTTGAACCCACACGTCTCCCACCAGAAACTTATTTCTATGCATACAGTGATGTTTTCCTCTCTAACAGAATCGTTGTCTCTATGCTATGGTATTTCTAGAATAATTAACAAAAACGTGATACACATATGTACAACCGCCCTGCAAAGGGTTCAATAAATATGGGTGTTTACAGTACTTTCTTTATTATAATTTTTAATTGTCTCTATAACTGAGTGCAAAATATTTAGTTGGGATTATGCATTAATACTAAGAGATATTTGTTACCGATATTAGAGTAGTTTTCTCATGAACAAAAGTGTTTATGAGAAATGAATCTTGAAAACAATGAATGGTACCAATGGACAGTGACTATATACTAATTGATCAAATTATTAGATACAAATTTTACATGAAAAAATGAATATAAATGCCTATGATCATCTTAAGACTGCAAACAAAGGTCTACGTTGTATTATACATCTATAAACAGTTATATATAATATATATTCATTGATCTATTTGTTGCATTAGGCAAAAGTTTTTATCATTTGATCTTTGCATTGGATTATTGTATAAAAGAATAGAACTGACACTGACCAACTAACATGATAGCCCATTAGAATTTAAATAAGCCATTCAATATTCATGAACCAGTTTGGTTTTCGCCGAGGACACGATGTTATGGACAGCATGCAATATTATTTGACTTTCAGTCACAGCTGCTCCAAGTTGTTTGGCTATGTGTTTTGATCTTTTAAACTCTACTTATTCTTTTTTCTCAAGATCGAAACTATAATGATTGAATCTCAAACGAAGATAAGCTTGAAATTAAAAAAATCACTCGAAGATGATGATTCTAATTTCTGTCCTACTGTGCTCTTGTGATGGTAATAGAATGCATCATGAAAAATGACTAGATAAATGTAATTCATCTCAAAAGAAAATGAATTAGAACCAATGTTCTTAACGTCAAGTTCCTCAAGCAGTAGCAAAGTCACGAAGGTAGTTACGAATTCAGCAAAGTACTGCGTTTTGTACTTTAAGGAGAAAAACGAAATACCATACAGTGTTTTGTAAGGTAAAAGTAAACTTTTCTCATTTTTACTCCATTATTTAAAAGCCGCTCGACTTCCTGGTGTTTATGTAGTTTATTTGTAAGTTAAGCTGAAGACTTTTTCAGTTCAATCAAATTGGTTATCAACGATTTTTATTTCTTCTCTTAGATTTTGAGATTTTGAATAATTATTTCTTCATTAATAAATTTTCATCAAGTTTATCAACTTATTTTTTTTATTCTTGAGAGTGCTTTGTTATCTACAGCAAGTGGTGCTTCGTCAGATCAACGACATCCCCATTCTATTGATCGTGTTAAAAAGAGGAAAGGACCGAAAAATGATTGACTCCTCACGTTTAATCAGTTAAAATGAAATCGACAAAAGAACGGAAGCGAGTACGCTCCTATATTGATGAGAGTGATTGAATAAAAGAATGCATTCAAATAAATATTTCAAGATATTTATTTAAAAAAAAAGAAGAGAACATGAATGAAAACGAGGATCAATTTGCAATAAACACGAAAAAAGAGAAAAGATTATATGTAGAAAACAAGTAAGAAAAGAAGGAAGAAAAAACTTACCATATACCTACTTGGTACTCACTTTTGTAAGTCAATATTGCTCTTGGATCATACGAATCAAGTTCCTGAGGGGACAATGGCCAAATTGATGTCGTGACATAAATTCAGCCAGACGGGGATCTAATAATGATTGATGCTGACCCGTTTGATTTTTTTCTTGATTTCTGCCACCATCCCCATATTTTCGACGATTTTAGTATGAACCAATGTTGTTGGATCGACGAAATTAACAGAATGATTAAACAATTCATGCATGTAACGAACAGGAGCATTACTGACGTTGCTAATTGAATTTTAAGCTCACCGTTGATCACTATAAATTGTAATACCTGGTAAAATAGATAGAGGATTCGTCGATATTCTAATGTTGTGGCGTCTCGTCGATCTTCGAGAACAAGAAAACATTCGCAAGTATCTCGATCGATCTCTCCAAATAACCACTGAGTATCTATTTGACGACATAAATTGTATTTTCTTTTCGCCCACGCGATTACATCGATTTCTACCACATGATAAACCCTACCAATGACAGCTGGATGGTAGATAAAATGTTTGACACATAAGTCACTAAACGTTTTTCCCAATCAACGATAGCTGCTTCACTTAATATGTCAATGTTTCGTTTAATGAATTTATGTGAATCTGTTCCTTGAGACCAGTACATCATCAAAACCATTATTTGCTGTAATGTAAGCGATTCTGTGAATAAAAGTGCCCTCACGGAAAGAACGAGACTATACACATGTTCGACAATGACGCTTGCATTTGTCGAGTAATTTGTCACAAGCGCCTAAGTATCAGTTGGATGAACATGCAGTGACCCGACGTGTTGAGAAAAATTGATTTTGCCTTCGTTTTTGACAGTTGGATCATTCTATTGTTGAATCTTGGATCTTCGAGAGTAGCTAACGGAGAAAAGGTCATTGCAATTATAGTATTTGCTAGTGAGAAATGAGTTTTAAAGCTAAGTTATTTTATATTAGCCTTAAATCCATTATTCTTTTAATTAGATAATCTATATTAGCAATTATTTGGTCTATGACTGAAACAGATATATAAATTTACGCCCTCTGTTGTTCTTTTGTCGATTTTATTTTAATTGACAAAACGAGATTAGCCAATCATTTTTCTTTCCTTTGTTGTTTTTAACACAAGCAATAGAATTGGGAGGTTTCTTTGAACTGTAGAAGCACCTAGCAAGGTATCAATAAATACTTTTCAAGTGGAAACGAAGTTCCCGTTCGGAATCGTTTTATATTTCTGTTTAATAACATTGATCAGAACATTGTATTCAAAGATAAGTAGTAGCTGGAATTATGAAGATAAAACATGGACGCTCATTTATTGGAATTTATAGCATTGATTCTCAGCCAACCAGTACTTCTATCATTTCCTATTCATAGTTATATGCTGACGCTTATTTATTTGTTGCTACTTCTTCTGAACAATAAATTTATTGTTCTCCAGCTTTTTTGACTGAAATCTCGAGAAATACCTACACGAAAAAGTGATATACTCGATTAGATAGAGGTACAAACAGGTGTTTCTCTGATTGCAGTCACTAGAATACGATTCATTAGTTCTCTTTCTGCTGGATATTGACTATTCAACACATGTGCTACAACAAACTCATTTCATATATCTCTCTCTCTGTACCATCACAGTAGAGTCGCCTGAGCACACGCTAAATAAGCAACTGATTAAATTGAGAATAAATAAATAATAACAGGGGATATTTGTAAATTTTCCTTGAATTGCATACAAATGTTTCTAAAATCATGATAAATATAAACAGGATATAATATGGAAACAAAAATAGAAGAGTGACAGCGGTGAGATTCGAACTCACGCCCTTTCGGACCGGTGCCTTAAACCGGCGCCTTAGACCGCTCGGCCACGCTGCCTGATTCGAAACTATCACGTACAACTTAGTAAATGGTAAGAAAAACCACCGGATGCACTTATTAAATGACATGTCTAGATTATCTCAGAAACAATAATTCCGACGTAACAAGAATATCATAGAAGCTAGTCCTTGAAAATTTGTCTCTTGCCCATATTTTAGTTAGACTAGATGCTTACAACGTTAATTCAATAAGAACTAGTTTATTTAAATGCAAATATAGATCTATTGTATTTTTCTCGTATACTTTTTGCAAGAAAAGGATACATTCCTGAGATCGCTCTTCAAAAAACAGAAGACTATAAATCTTTTAATTGATGAAATTTATCAATCATATAAATAATAATTTGAAAAGTATCTTGCATTTTACACTTAAAGAATATTAGCAAGAACTAATAGTGATATATTCTCAAACCAGAAATTCAATAATATATTCATAGATACATATCGTTGAAACTTATGGTCACCACATGTACCATATCCTCCCAGGTCAAAAAGTCAGACATTAAGTCTTGTAAGATCAGCTGAAATCGTACAACCAATCGTGGTCTCCGATGTAACATCAATTCGTGCAATACGATTCTTGTAAGATCTTACTTTTGCATAAGATTTTCTATAATCTTATAATCAGATCTGACAGAAGGACAAGATCCGTCAAGAATTTTGGAGTAAGATTTGATGTCAGACTTCTGAGACCACGACCCAGGTCGAAAACTCTGACACAAGATCTTATGAACAACATACAAGATCTTGGAATATGGGTGAAATCTGACAAAAAATCGTCGTCTCTGAGATCTTGCATCAGATCTCACAGTCAGATTCTGGAAAGATCTTATAAATGTGTATGATCTTTCAAGAATCTGAATGTCTGATCTGATGCAAGATCTCAGAGACTACGATTTTCATACGATTTTTCGTCTGATCTTACAAGATCATACAAGATCAGATGCAGAATCTTATCTGATCTTAACATCTGGTTGTTTGCCCTGGGGAGTTTGTGTAGAATTTTTCGTCTGATCCTACAAGATCAGATGCAGAATCTTGTCAGATCTTAATGTCTGATTGTTTGCCCTGAGCTGTTTACTATTCAATACAATACAAGTTTCTATTCGAGTACTACTCAGTTTGGGAAATTTTCAATCTATTATTTTGTTTTTAAACAGTATTCAAACAATTCTTTTAAGAATAGAGACGAAATATTGTTTCAAAAATAACTGTGTCCATTAAATTGTAGCACTCAAAACTTCTCCCGTCTAATACTTCTGATTCTATGAATTTGAATTGATAAGTGTGCAACCTGTTTACATTGACTATGCTTATATCACTTATACTCTCTAGATTTCTTCGGTCAATCATATTCATCAATATATTATCTCTTGAAATAATTTCATTTGATTATGCTGTACGTTGTAATTAAATGATGAAATTTATACATTATCTCCAGATCAAAAATGACTTAGAAAAAAATATCATAAAATTAGCCGGCTTAAAGTAAATGAATATTTTAAAAAATTGATTAAATTAAATGTCTACTTCTCCTTTCCAAACAAATGACTGCGATTCATAGACAATACCAATGGGGAAAAAATAGAAGTGACAGCGGTGAGATTCGAACTCACGCCCTTTCGGACCGGTGCCTTAAACCGGCGCCTTAGACCGCTCGGCCACGCTGCCTATCTAAACAAATAATAGAATCACATGTAATGAAGATCAAACATTGTTTTTCAATGTAAATTCGACGTTCGTCGTTGAAATTACTTGCCCTCTACTATGAGTGAAATTTTCGGAATATCGGAGGAAAAATAAGTTATTCATAAAAAGTGATTTAATTTTAGCAGATAATCTCAAGGGATAAACTAGAAATGATCAGTACTATATTGTTTTTTTACGAAGTCAACAGTACGTTCATAACTTTTAGATTCTACTGAAACTTTATTACGATCCTCTAAAAAACGAAGAATCCTGCTTCATTTTTTGAGAGTAAAACAAAAATTCTGTCGTGTTTTCTACACGTCTCGAGTCTCGTTTCAACGAAATAAACAAAACGATCCAATATGTTGTATTATTCATGTCATCTTTCTTTTGTTAAGATTTCTTCTTGAAAAAATATTCTTATTTTTAACCTTACATAGCAAAAACATGAAAAGAAGGATTGCGTTTAGTAAACTATGACATCATGTTTAACAGTGAAGAATGCGATAGGGATAGGAGAAATGCTCCAAAACACTATTATCCTATGTGATATCACTCGAGATTCTTTTGAAATGATTTTAGATTTCCATTTCAATATCGTTTTCGAAATGCAGTTTCAATAGTCTTCAGTAAAATTTCATAAAAACATGAAACGGGAAAGTCATCTTGTTGTAATAAATTATGCTATCTATTAACTCAATCGTTCGTACAAATATCAGTAGTGTTGATTTTTTTTAAACAAAACTATTGAATGGGAATACCTGAGCACATTTGGTCGAATTCAATATGATAGTAATTGTGCAAAAGTCCTATGAACACATACTTCTTTGTTCTCACTCGTTGGTACGAAATTGATTCACTGAGAAGTCTTCCATGCTCTCACTGTTATTCATCTTCAAAAATCTTTTACATTTTTGTCTCACTGTATTGTATGTTCTAAATGTTGATTACTCTTCGCTTATCGATGAATCCTTTTAATCGGCAGCAAACTAAACGATGGACTGCATGATCAGCATTCGCTCTATTTTACATCATGCAGTATCTTCTGCAAATAATTTTATCCCACAATTTCGTATTTCTAACGTCTTTACCATCAAATTACTAAGACTGTATTCCAGAACTATCTTAATGTTTGTTTCTCGGTAGCGCATGATTTCGATCGTTCAGTTTACTCAACACTAACACATCATTAAAACCGTTTCATCCTTATTTTCCATTTTTTTGAATAGTAGTCGTCACTTTAAAATAAAATATCTGACATAATCAAAAAAGCTTTTAAAGTACTACTCATTTATTAAAGGTAGTTATTGAAAGAAGATATCGAACGGTTTCGACGAAGTAGTAATCGATGTTTTAAAGCAGAAATCTGATTGTGAATAAATAATCATGATTAATAAAAGCGTAGAGATTCTTTTTAGTGAACAATTCAAATTATCGATCGTTTATCCTATACAACACGATGAAATATCGGTTTAGCCGTATAAATCCGGACATTCGTTGAAATACAACCATAGAATTTATCAGCAATGAAAAATATATTCAATCTTAAGACGAAGTTCACTTAAATATACTATTGTTGAGAGTTGTCTGATTTGAGCTGCTATTCATACTTTACATTAGCCTTTTCAATTCTAAGCATTACGTGTTAATGCTTAAAACAACTATTCGTCAACTTAAATATATTTTTGAAAATTCATGTAAAACATCATAGGGTGCTGATGGTAGTATCTCAACCGTCCAATATAAAAGGTAATCAATATAAATTGTTATCTTCGTCGAATGATCTTCTTTTTGAAAATGACACTTGCTCATCGCTTGTAAAATGATGAACGATCTCTCTAGCGTGTTTCTTTACAAAATGCAGTCATGCCTTCGAAATGAGGACCAGTACTCATACCACTTTTATTTAGCAATTGTTCGAAAACTCTCATAAATAATAAAATGCAGCTAAATAATACGATACCGTTGTGCATGTTAAAAACAAAATATAATTTCATACTTGTGTGGTATAGTTACTTTTAACAATGACCGTCTGTCATAGATTTACCAGTATCCCTTTTTCATATTTAACGCATAGAGTGAAGACGCATTTTCTACATTAAGAACATCTCGATATTAAGTAAATTTTCCATTCAATTAAATCAAACATGTGAAATTTAAGACACCTATGAACTTATTTCTTTATTCTAATCCAACGTTAGAAAGATATTTATTCTTCAAGAAGAAGATAACAATTTTTCAACAAGGATTCTAGCTCCAGCAAATGATTGCCGTTTGAGTATATCAATAGCAGCTGGTACGAGAAGAGATCGAATTTCTTGACATTCACTAGGCTGACCATGTTCGAGCATTCTACATATTAAAAACAAAACATATAAATATAAACAATCATTAATTATTGAAGAGAAATTTTTATTTACATGACAAAAATGAAACAACCACGATTGCATAAAATCCATGTACGTAATGTATCGGGTGATATTGTTGATAACAACGTTGATACAAGTGCTAAAAGAAATAAAGATTCAAAAAGAAAGAATTAAATTAAAAAATATAAATAAATAAAAAAACAATACTTTGATCATGTTTATTAGTTTTCTGTCGTTTTCCATCAGCTATAATTAGATGCCGTAAAACATTATGAGATGTCTGATGTTCAATAAGATTTGTTTCTGCTTGAGGTTCCACAGATGAAGTACTCAATACTGTACTAATTGATGCATAGAATGAGGAGAGATTATCATCAGCTGAAAAGATTCGAACAAACATTAACGTCAATCGATGAAATGAAAAAAAACATCTTACGCGCAAGTCTTTCAATCATTTCAGTCATCATAAAGCCTTGAAAGCCATCTTTCAACGTTGCAAGAGCATTGGTTGTAAAATATTCCAGAAAATAAGATTTGCAATATTCAAATAATTCACGTTGTCGTATTTCCGAATCTTTTTTACTATGACAAATAATCTATGAATAAGTTAATTTTAATTTCATATAGAAAACTTTACCTTGTATTCAATGAATCACTGGTTTTCATCAATTGAACAAGATCATATTGTAAATGTTTAGTATTACGTGGTGCAATCAAATACATAAGTACCTTTTTACCATGTGCATCATTAATTATTTCATCAAAATTTGACATTAGTTCCTAAGAATAAAAGCAAACATATTTTTAATCTATCGAAATTTTCCAATGACTAAAAATACTAGTCTAATATTATATTTCTTTCCATGATGTAAAGATTATCTCTACATTGTAGATAGATTACGACAGAAAACTTGATGTATGCCTTGAAACGCTAAGAAAATGTTGGGTCGAAATAGGAATCTGATCTAGATCCTTAATCTTAGCGTTTTACGAAATGACTCAATGTTCTGCACACGTAATGACTAGATGAAATAAAATTGGAAGTCTTCTCATATAGGTTTTAGTCTGCTGAACATCTGACAGTGTCTACAGTAGATGATCGTAACATTAGAATAAAAGTGCAGTCAACTCCAAGATAGATGTTGTCATTCAAATGATTTATATGCGTTTTATGTGCAAATGCAAACCAAATCAAAAGACTTTGCAAGCTCATAACACAAATTTTCATTCTTCATCAGTTTTAACTATGATACTACTGAAACTAGTTCAAATGTATCCCAGCCTTACATACACTGACGAGACGTAGTCTTTTCCATGGAATTTTAAAGAATGAGAGAAGCTGTTATCTCTAACCCGTATACTAATACATCAATTGTTGAATATCTTTCTTGTGGTGTTTTTTTTCAATAATATCTACTCCTATTTTAAGGATTATTACAAAACAGTTGATTTTCATGCAACATTCTGATCGTAGATTAGAAAAAGAACGACGAAAACCTCTGAGTAATCAACCACTGAAAGAAAAATTCTACAACCTCTGAATCGATCTAATCGTTATTTTTTTTGCGAAATTAAAATGTTTTAAAAACGACTCATACTTGCAGAATCATTTTCGAAACAAGTTTTGTATCATCAACAATATCAAATATGGTCCATAGTACTGGATAGCCTTGTTCTTCTTTTGCAATTTTAACTACAAATGACTTGAAACTTTTTATTAATAATTTTCGATCCTAATCAATTATAATAAATATTTAATGCTAATATACAAAAAACACTATAGATATCAAGAAAAACATACTTTATTTGTTCCGTACCATAAACAATAGATCGCGACACGAGCACCATCGCGACTATGAATCATTTTAATTAATTTTTCTTTTACTGCATCAATCAATTCCTAATTAGTGACATAGAAGATTGAACTGATAAAATTTTAAAACAGATGATTTACTGCGCGGCCTTTTTCATTAGCATTTCGTATATATTCATGCATAACTCGATGGATAATCGATGTACTCAGTAGATCTCTGGAAAAGAGCATGTCAGTTAACATCATCAGTCATTGCAATAGCAAAAAAATTGGTTACTTTTGAATGCAAGGCATAAGATTTTCTTGCATATATTCTAGTACATTTGTTCGTTGACCTGTAGCTGATTTGCTTGCCAGTAATTCTTCGATATTTTTCACATCGGTTGTCTAATATAAAGATAATACAGAGAGAAAAATTAAATAAAACGCTATTAATATCTAACTTTAAGAACGGCATATTCTCGACCGTAAAATTCTTGCACAAGTTGAAAACGTTCTGCTGAATTACACATATCATTATAGCAATATTCCAATACACGGCAACCAATCTAAATTTCATGACCAAATCTAAGAAAATGAACACCGATACTTCATTTTACTACTTACTGAATGTCTAGCTAGCTTGCAAACGTGACCATAGAGACTTTTTTTTATTGCATCCTTTTGATTGTCTGTTCTATTAAAAGAGAAAACAAGTAATCATTTATTAGATGTCAATAATAAGCTTCACGAAAAATTTCTCATTGGTCCAACAGATTGTATTGCTATTCTTCATTACAAATGAAAGAAATTTTATATTAGATTGTTGTAAATGATTTTTCGTCTTATCCTTCCTGACTAACTAGACACTTCCTGTAATATGCAAAATAGAAAAGCATGTCTTTCTCAATGATTCTGGCGTGTATACCATGCTACAGTGTAGGACTTTAAAGAAAAAGTGATATCTTACGTCGAACTTTGTCGATCCAATGTACTTTCGTTTAAACTAGACATATATGGAGTGAAAATATTAGAAATTTTGTTCTTAACTAAATGTCTAACTAATCATAATCAAGTCCATCATAAAAGGCATGCGAAAAATCAAGAATTGTACTTAGACTTCGACGAAATCATAGAGAAACATTCCTAGGTGTATCTTGGTACATTATTTGTAAAACTGAACATTATCGCTGCAACATGAAACTTCGAACTGAAATTATATTCATAGACAAGATTTACAGTCACTTGAAAATGTGAATGGAATTTAGCTTAATCAGAACAAAATTCACAGATCGTCGATTGACGACTCAGTCGAATTTCTAGAACTTGTGAACGAAAACTAGAAAAATTAAACTGGAGAGAACTTTTTCTAGCATTCAAGCATCTGATGACTTCTGTTCTCTGTTTCATAAAAGTGGAATAATTCTCTTTTAAACTTGTCATGCTTTTATACTTGCCCATAAGTTAAAAATTTCATAATAACATGATGTGCGTATAGTGATTTCGACATTGTTGGTAAATCCTCTAAAAGACTCAATGGTTTTCACAAGAAAAGATGTCGATTAAGTTTTTTCTTTACTTTGAATTTGTTCGAAGATATAATTTCTTTGTTGTTCATTACCAAATTGAACAAGACATTCGAGTACACGTGTCGTATCATGTGCCATAGATAGAAATTTCACATTTCCTTCGATTAATTTCATTAATTCTGCACATAATTTAACTCGTACTTCGTTTGTTGTTTCATCACGGCGTAAAATTTCCCAAATTTTTTTCGATTTATCGGCCATATCATAAAGAACACCACGTCGTAATTTTTGTCGTTCTTTTAAACGCTGTCGAAATGTTGTATTTTCTTTATCTTGAACAATATTCATATGTTTCTTCTTTTTCTTGCTATCCATTTGCTTTTGCTTTGTTTTTAATTGCTTTTTAATTAATTTGACATTCGATAGCATCGTTGAATCAGGTTTCACTCGTACTTGACGTTTAGCAGCAGCAACTTGTGCTAATTTTTCAGTGGCACGAGACTTAAGAGATGATGATAATGCATCGAAATCCAACTTGAATGTATAAACAGAACAATGAACAATTCGGCAAAAAAGAAACAAAACACATCGACTTTTACCTTTTTAGGAGTTTCATTTTCACTATTATCAAGTGAAAAATGGACTTTTTTCTTTTTTTGAACAGTATCGTCTGATTTCTTTGCAAGCTTACGCTTTTTGTTCTCAACGGATGTACTCATCTGAAATAATAACGTTACAATGAAAATATTTGAATTTATATAAGAACAAAGTGGTCGAATATATACCAATATTATAAAATAAAATAAAATGACGATTCCAAAGAAGGATATTACGGATTTGAATTCGCCTCCATCAACCATCAATGGTGTGTTATGCTCGATAGATGGTGCTGACTGCTTGTTAATAAATAACTTTCGAAATGAAAGTGAGAAAAATAATAGTGTCTTTAATTATTTTATTCTTGTTCAATAGTTCTTCAGGTCATCAGAGCTTCATGAATGATTCTCAATGTTGAGTTCCACATTTCGAATAAATGATCGTATACAGCATAACAGACAATTGACTTATGACAAACAAATTTTCATGCTAATATTTGAAGTAGAACTATCGTCTTTACACGAATGAATAGAGACGTTGTTATGCATGTATGTTTATTTCATGAAGTTCTTTAAATCAAAGAAAATCTAGCTGTATTCGGCACACTCTGCTAATGGAAGTCACTGTGTCAGAACTGTATGTAATTGTCACAAAACCTAACTCGGTTTCTATATTTCATTGGTAACACATTTACTGAAGTTTCTTTTCTTCTTGACCTATTCGATTTGAAGAAGAAAGGATTTCCTGGCGATAATTTTCATAGTTGAAATAGAATTCACGAATAGTTTTGTTACAACTTATGATTACTGTTGACATAATAAAATTGAAAAAAGTGTGCTATCGATACGCAACTCGTTTAGCTGTGGGACCACTTGTTCTACTCTTATGTTCATATGATTCAATCTGATTTTAAATCAATTTCTTCTCAACAGGTAACCATTGTGTGTATTGTGGCATGTGATGATTGATTATCGCTTTTTTTTACACATGTGCACTTGATGATTGTACATTTGATCGCAATTTACTTTGACTATTAACTGTTACGTACCATTGGAGAACCAACAAAAAATGACCTCATCCTACATCATTCTAAATACTAGAAGTAAGCTATTCATCGTTTTTATCTGCATATCAAAACAATTCATTTATGAATCATTTTGCAGTACAAGAATGTAAGTATCAAAACAGTCAAGTTTGATTTAAAGTGCATGTCGAATGATATAAGAAAGAGCATTCACATAGTATAATTGTGAAATTATGAAATAGATTGTGAACCCTCTTAATGTGTTGACAAATACATTACCTCTTATTAAAAAAATGATGCTGCCGATTCGGATTTTTCATTCTGAATGTAAGTATTAACTGATGTTTGACTTTGTACAATCTGCTTAGGAATAATCGGCCAAAATGCATTTAATTTTTCAAACGGATATCATCATTAAATACACTTAGTTTTTGAAGCCAATGATCGTACAAGTATTAATTGAATATTGTATGACTTGGATTCTTGTACAATTTTCCTATAATTTTCTCTATGGATCCTATTTTTCATTGCTTAAATTATTCCGATGAATTTAATTTAATTCAGCGACATGAAAGCTTGTTTATTCAATCGAATAATCATAAGAAAACATTTGCTTGAATGAATAAATATATTCTGTACCAGGAAACATTGTATGTATTAATTATTTTGTTGAAAATAAAACAGTTAGACGATTATTCATCTGTTCCGCATTGCTCTGATGATTTCGACAAGTTGTACTGTCCGCGGTAGTATAGTGGTTAGTATCCCCGCCTGTCACGCGGGAAACCGGGGTTCGATTCCCCGCCGCGGAGTAGAATTTTTTTTATGTGAAATATTATTGTATTGATCACATCACTATTGCATGATTGAAAATTGCTTTTTTTACACGCAAATTGTATAAAAATTCACAAAGTCAATAGAAGAAAGAAAAGTCAAATTTTTGTTGAATCAACTCACAAAAGCAAAGCATTTTTTTTTAATCTATCGCATTTTCACGCAAGTCACTACATCACAAAAAGTAGCCAAGAGACACCAGATTACATCAGCAGCGTGGCGCAGTGGAAGCGTGCTGGGCTCATAACTCAGAGGTCGGTAGATCGAAACTACTCGCTGCTATCTATCTATTTTTTCCATCGAGTCATCTTCGATGGATGACACAATGCAACGCGTGAACAATGTTTTTCAGTGTCAAATAGTCGAACGAGAGAAGAGGTATAACATTTTATTTGCTGCTGCGTTTAAAATGCGTAATGGTAGAGCCATTAATGAGAATTAAATTCAGGACTAAATAGATTATTGGATGCAATACATATGAATATAGATTCTAAATTTTCATGTTACTGCAAAAAGAATTATTCAAGACAGTCTTTTTCTTAATCCAATATTTAGTGGAAACGACAGACAGCAATCCACCATACATCTATCGGTGTTCTACATGATAGAATCGAAAACAAACTGAACAGCCTATAAATATTATTCGACTAGTTGAGCACTACTTTTTAGAATGGACTTGACTAGTCTTTAGACGCAGTTATCACTTAGCATGGCATTTTATTTGTCAAAAATTCTTGCCAGTCGACCAGGAAGCCGTATTCAAGGCAAAAAATTCATATACTGTATGCGTATATCTATAGTATTAGTATTAAAAACTAGACAGATGCCACTAACTTACGATCGACGGCGAAGAACTTCATTGTCGATCAATCGAATTGGTTGTTTATCTTGTCCGTCCATAGATGGAAAAAGAGAAAAAGGCGAGCAGAGAAGATATGTCTTGACAACAAACACACAAAGTTTTTCCTTCTAGATCTCATCATGTCAGCAGCAACAGCATCAGCTTCAGGTGACCAACAGCCTGTTGGTTTGAGTATGGCACAAGTTGAACAAGTTCGAGCTCAATTACAATCCGATATTGAAATGTTGCAATCATCAATACAACGTCTTCAGTATGCTCAAGAAGGTTTCGGTGAATCAATGGTAGCTGTATCACGTTTACCAACAAATAATCAGGAGAATTCTCTGCTAGTACCACTTTCATCGTCTATGTATGTTCCTGGTCGTTTGTCCGATCCTGAACATGTTCTAGTTGATATCGGTACAGGCTTTTTTGTTCAAATGCGTCCCAAAAAAGCACAAGACTATTTCAAACGTAAACATGATTACATTCAAGTTGAAATTGATAAATTACAAAAAGTTTTATATGATAAATTACTCACACGACAACAAATCAATGGCATTATTCAAATGCATCTTCAACAACAACAACAACAACAACAGAAATGAACTCTCATAGATCTATTTGTTTTATCAATGGATACTCATTTGTTATAGTTTACAAAAATAAAACGATTTTTAAGAACTTCATGAGAAAAATAAATTTAAATATCTGATCAAGCGAAAAAAGACAACATGAAATCATTTCTATTTTTATGACTTTGGTCTTTGTTAAACTGATCATCATTGGTATGGACGGGAAAATGTGTGTACAGTCGAATATTTGATGAAAGAATATTCAATTTAATTTAATTATCTGAAAAATAAATTTATGATTTTCAGTTTCAATAGTTCGAGAGAAAACTTCGCATACACATTTAGCTGGTAATTTATAGTCATCATTGATAATGATGATGATGATTAAACTTTGTTCATGGAACATTATTGAAAAATTACCCTAATAACAATACACCACAATTGATGTGGTATTGAAAAATTAATGGACACATGACAAAGAATTTCGATTTTTGTAAGTTCATCATTAACGTTATTAGTATGTACAATTTAATATTCTTCATGTAAAACTTATCAAAAGTGTCACAGATACTTACATTCAGATTTGATTGATATGTAATTGCACAAAATCATTTTACAAAATAGTTTCATCAGTAAAAAATAATCAAAAAAGAATTCTGTACACATATAGTGACGAATGAAAATTTAGAATAGTTGCATTTGCAGTTTTCCTTTCGATGCTGAGATAGCACGGAAAAAACTAAAGCAGAAGTTTTCTTTAACGCTTAGGACTCTCTATCAGTCATTATGAATCTCGAAGATTTTGATCAAATGTATTTGACAAATATCTTCTGAAAATTTAAGATATTCTATGAGATCTATTCGAAACTTTTGGATATGAATTTTACTTCCTAGAGAACAATAACACAATCCTGACTTCTCTGCTGTCTTTCATCATCGAAACGGCTCCTTTATTGTTTAAAAGATCTGGAAGACTATGTACTATTCATTTTAGTAACCATTTCAATGTCATCGATGTGTGAAGCTAGTACGACGTAAAGCTACCAAGAAGGATTTAGGTGATCGTCGAATCCTTAATATTGGAACCCAGAACCGTAGGGCCTGCGTGTGGGTGCTCGGAAGGACATACCCAACACCCTCATGCAGCTCCTATGCCTCTGGATTCCAAAACCGAGGATCCAGAGATCACCTAAATCCTTCGCGGTAGCTTTTCATCATGCTAACTTCACATCGATTTCAATGTCTGTAACAATTTTCGTTCCTTCATAAATTAAATGCAGTTTGACTAAGAAAGATCATGAAAAGTTGGCGAATACCACATTTTGCTCTACGTATCTAAGCGGTTTACGTTTTCACACCTACCAATATGTATCTTACTGATAATTAATTACTAGTGAGCTTATTTTGAATCTCCACTATTATCGTGCAATAAGGTACGATTCATTAACAGTCACACTTTATTTGCATGTTTTAAAATCATCGCCAATGAAGTCAACAAAACTATTATAGAAATAGTTGATTGTTCAGGGTATAAAAAGCAGGTTTCTTTCCTTACAAATTACATGTACAATTATCTTGTTTACTTCGACAGATAGATAAAATCCTACGGACAAAGATCTTCCGTCGGCTTATCGTCGATGAGTATTTGATTCGTTTGAGAACAGTTAGTGTCGGATTGATTTTTGAAAAGCTTTGTTCAATCGAGAACTAATGGGGTAAAAGTTTCCCCCTAGCCTAACTAAAATAAGAGTCAAGCAGAATTTCATTCAGGTTTACTTCAACTAACAGCTTCCTAGATATACTACAAAGAATATCACATCGGAGATGACACAGACCACATATCTGAAACTTTTTAATTTAATATTTGAAAAACTTCCCAATTATCTCTCTTTTTTGTATGATCAACTGAGAATGATCACAAACACACATCTTTCAAAACAGATAGCATGAAATAATCTTCTTGCAATCATCTATCACAATCGCCTCATATTAGAAGTCGTCACGAATTTTTTGAGCAATTGTTCTATCAATAAAATACATTTGATCTATTGAATCTATACCAAAAACTTCCATTACAACATGATATAAAAACATTTTATAGAATTTTCGATGGATTGAACAGAGTATTAATGTTTACATCAGTAGCTCGAATCCATGCGTTCTACTTTTCTCATCTTTGATACCTATATCTTCGATTGCATATTATATAAGTTTATCCTTTCATTACATAATTTCATTGAATAATTAGTATTTCATAAACGTGAAATGCACCGATTATTTTCAAATCTAGTTTTCATGGAATTATTTTTCGTTCTTACCATCAATAGTATTCTCAAATTGCTGTATGATATCAAATTATGTTTGTCATAGTTCTCATTTTATGTTGACTACTTAGCACAACGTACCCTCGTTGCCTATAATACTTTCCTCAATCAAATAAAAGGGTTCGACTCAGATATAAATATCAAATTATGAACGAATTTAAAAAACTCCTTCACAGCATCGCAATAAATAAATGGTAAGCTCGAAACTGAATTAAATTTATTCGCAAGAGAAAATGTATTGAAGGCATCAAAAGTAATTTGTATCATTTTTAGATGAGTTAATCAAAAGTTGACGAACATTTCGTTTTAATAGTTTTCCCATGTAGATTTTTCTGATGAATTCAACGATTCATAATAATGTTAAAATCTACTGCACTAGATCAGACTGCGTTTTTTTAACTCAAATCAATATGAGATAAGTTTGATGATTCGTTGAATACGATCAGCTAATAATATAAACTGGTAAGAATTTGAACTCAGCAATGACTGCATAGAGGCTTCATTAAATATTAGGATGGAAGATCTTTTTTTCATTGTGAGTCGTTCAGAGATCTATTACACAGTTGCAAATAATCTGTACATTCTAGTAATAATATTTTGATCATATCAAACGTGAATTTCAAATGACTTCTTCAGAAATATTTTGCTTGGTCATTCGACGTTCCTATTTACAGCGACTACTTAAAACCTTTGTACAAAACAAAAGGTTAAAGCTGTACGGTTTTAGTCATAAGCATATAAAAAGTATCACCTTGTCATCAACTACTCTTTATTTTCCTTCAAACGATTTATCATCACTGGCAAGTATCAATGTTTATTGTTTTCTCTTCTGTGTTATTTTTAGCAGTTCAAACATTGATTTGTTTAACATTGAGCGCAAATGACTCTTTTATGACAGCTAAATTGATCGTTAGTAGAACTTAGTCAACATAATTAATGAAAGTTTGACGTTTTTTTATTAGTTTTTGATTATCATCGATTTAGAATCGATTTACAAAAAGGCTCTTTCATACTACTTCCTTGCTGTGACGAATATTCAGTAATGATGCATTAGAATTGAATCATATCGATCTTGTCAGTTGAATCTTAACATAATCCATGCATACGAACCGTTTTTTTTTTGTTTTAACCTTATACAGAATATTTATGAGTATGGTTTGCTTTACCAAAATTTTCCATTATAAGGAATATTTGACCAAAGAAAAATGAAATCATACATATTTTTCACAATTTATTTCACGTATGATTTCGATAAAGTTAAGCAAGAAAAAACAATATCTGATGAGAACGTTGGATATCTGCATATATTTTTGTAAATAGGCTTTTCATAAAATTGTCTTCAACTGCCCTGAAGTATAAATACGTATGTACATGTGTTTATAGGCTATTAATTTGATTGAGAAATAATAATAGTGAAAATATATTTTTCTGTGCAATTTTATGAGTAACAAGAGTGTATTTGTGTCCGTGCATGAATTTTATGTAAATATCAATCAGTTGAACATATCGAATAAAATGAATGGGCGTTTTTGATAACCTATTAGGAATTCAAATTGTTGTAGCATGTAAGATCTGTGGCAAGGAAAGAGATAGAAAAAAGAATTATAGCATGACTTTTTTGATTTTCACTAAAATATGCTTAAAATTGCATTGTTTGCCTTGTTTTATATATGTTGTATTCATGTGTTTTATTTTTTGCTAATAATTGAGAATAGGTGAAACCAACTTAAAAGACAATAGATTTATTCATTTCATTCAGGATCTAAGTTAAGATCCATGTAATCAATCGACATTAGACAAAAGAAACACAATGAATAGAATTAAAAAACGTCCCAGAATATTACCGTATTATACATTCCGTTTTCATTGATCTATCTTCTTCTAACAGGATCCTCATATCTAATTTGTACGCACGGGAACAATCTTGACTGACTTCTCAAAATTGAAGGATACTCAGTACAGCATACGATGTAAAAGACCATTCGTGAATAATATTCAATATTGGTTGTGAATTTTTCAAAAAATTAGTGTTTGTTTTTCTTGAGTTCGAACCAGAGACAAAAAAAGTCGTTTCCTAATGCAAAAAATGAAATATGATGTAATGCTGTAAGTGAGTAAACTATTCTTAATTACTTCTGCTTACCAATAGAATGAAGTATACCTGAAAACAGTAGTGTGTACATTTGTATGAGAACATGTGTGATTGTTTACCTTGATCGTCTACATATACTATTTCGCCATTCATGTAAATATGGAGTATGATCGTTGTTTAGAATGCATCAGTAATCTCGTGAAAAGCAATCATCTATAGTCATAATTGATACTGTAATATAAAAATCTTACACAGCTATTCACAAGTATTATAATGCTTATTACAGTTCGAAATTATAGATTTGATGGCTAAAATATAAGATTTTTCTAATTGAAGAAGTTCATAGTTGCCAGTTGTTGTTGGTTCCTCGGTCGATAACACACGTATACACCAAAGTCGAATTAAAAAAAATAGAGTTTATTGTATTACTTTCCCTTCTCTCGTCGTATGGAATCAATACTGTGATCCATAATACGTTCTTTAATGATCTTCCTATCTTGCGACACAGATGAATCTAAGATAATCTATGTAGAGGGTAGCAAACCATGTGAAACATTCTATTACTAGTATCGTTCACTTTTCTTCTTTTTTCAAGCTAAATAATTAGCATCTCTTCCATTTTTTTTCTTCGACAAAGTCGTGGTAAAAGTACATTTGTGCGTGTCCATGACCTAGATATAGCCTCAGACTCAGTCATCACTCTTCCTCATGTTTGACTGTATCTGCGCACCTCTAATAAACACCAATCATGTTTTTTTCTCATGCATAAGTTTCATTTTTTTTCTTCTCAATGGTTCTCGATTGATTTGCAGATATACAGAAATAGACGACGCAAAAAATACATCGCAAGATGCCCTTTGATCTGCAAGTTTAAATTTTGTCCACAGTGCAAAGTTTCATTTCAATCGATTTTTTTGCTGTGTTGGGTATCTATAATGCCATACAAACCCTTCACACAGAAAGAAACGAAAAAAAGAGAGAGAAAAAGAGAGTAAAAAATCGTAAACTGCATGTAAATATAACATCAATAGTCGAACTGGAAAAAGAAAACTTCTCCTATAAAAAGAGCGTGCGATTCATTTTTTTTGTAACTGTCATTTGTTAAGATTGAATAAAAATGGAAGATATAGAAGTACCATTTGCTGAAGTTCATTATGTGACGATTCAAAAAGTCGGCAATGTACCCGTAACGAAAGGTGATTTTCAAGCACTTCCTCCAAAACTCCAACAATGGCTTGCGCAAATGGTAGATAAAACTTTCTTTTTTTGTGACACTCGAAAACTGAACGAATCTCTATTGATTATTTAGATCCAACTATGCACACCACGTGCCGTCTATATTTGTGATGGATCAGAAGAAGAAGCTGAAATGGTCACGAATAAATTACTTGAACGTGGTACATTATCAAAATTAACAAAATATGAAAATTGTTATATCTGTTGGACAGATCCTCGCGTAAAACGAAAAACATCGTTCAAAATTTTTGTGTGTTGAAGAGAAATTATTTTTCTTTAAAGGACGTTGCCCGTGTTGAATCAAAAACATTCATTGTTACTGATGATAAATATGCATCAGTACCACATTCAAGAGAAGGTGTAAACTGTGTTCTAGGTCTATGGAAATCACCTGAAGAAATGAAACAAGAGCTAGATGATCGACTTCCAGGATGTATGGGCGGTCGAATGATGTACGTCATTCCATTCAGGTAATCGAAAATATAAAACAAATGTTTACTTGTTTACTCCATCCATTGTTTGTTCTTTTTCAGTATGGGACCCATTGGTTCACCGTTAAGTAAAATTGGTATACAAATCACCGATTCTAATTATGTGTTACTCTCGATGAGAGTCATGACACGTGTTTCATCAGAAATCTGGAAACATCTTCGACACGATGAAGACTTTGTCAAATGTCTTCATTCTGTTGGTAAATTAATAAAACGAATTCTTTTTAGCTTTCACGAAATAGAAAACTAACTTTTCTTCTTTATCAAGGTGTTCCTCGTCCACATACTCAAAAGGTCATTAACAATTGGCCATGCAATCCGGAAAAGACAATCGTAAGTTGATCATTAGAAGCGACTTTGAAAAGCATCAATCTTATTTCGTTTTCTCCTCTTCTATTGCATTCTTAAATTAACCGGAAAAAAATCTGCTTCTCTTTCTATTCTCTCAGTGACGTGAGCAATAGATCGATACTGAAAGCATATCAAAATACGACGCTCAGGATAAAATCATGCAATCTACCGTCAATCATGTTAATTAATAAATTCTTCTTTTTTCCGATGATGTGTTCGTGTCTCGCCTACTCCTATGTGATTTCATCATTGTTTTTTAGTTTAAATATAGATTCCTATTTTTCATTCATTGTACTATAACATGCCTACTCTTGTCTACACGTACTTCTATTTCATTCTTCACACACTAGCATGGCCTGGTATAGAAAGAGAAAATCGAATTAAAAGTCAATGAAAAATATTAGTGTAAAGATAATACATAGATTTTTTCGACGAATTCTAAAGCAATGACCATTAAGTGCAACTGATTATCACTCTCGTTATACATCTGTTAGGAATGATCGAGTTTTTGTCAAGAAACAAGGAAAAAATGTAAAGAATAGAAACGTTATTTTCCTTTTTTGTATCTGTTTAGATCTCCCATTTTCCAGATATTCGAAAAGTAATTAGCTATGGATCTGGTTACGGTGGCAACAGTTTACTTGGCAAAAAATGTTTTGCTTTACGTATTGCTGGTCGTATTG